>CAXHWN010001148.1:0-12000 GCA_964020975.1 Hermodice carunculata | reverse complement strand
TAGTCTGCTCCTGATTTCACAAGAGAGTGTGGAGTGGGTTAATATCCAAGTGTTCTTTTTTCCAAATGCAAAAGGATGTCTCCAAATGCAGTATCTTTTATCAATATTAAGGTCAAATTAAACCTTTTAAAGTTTTTTAAAGACAGTGGCTAAGCTACACCAGTGCTATCTGTAACTATGTTTTTGAAATTACCGACATATTTTAGTTTTGAAGCCTCCCGTCCGTCAAGCTGGCAAAAGATGTGTATCCTTGTCCCACCAGATCTTACCTGCTCCTTCTTTTTCAAACTTGAAGTAAGGTGCTGGTTTGGCCGGGATGAGTGGTGCAAATGACTCTGGCACAGTGTCCACCATACGCTGGTGATATGATAACCTGTTGGTCAAAAGGCAGAATTAAGCTCAGTATGTACCACCTAGTGGTCAAAGGCAGAATTAAAGCTCAGTATGTCCTACCTGGTGGTCAAAGGCAGAATTAAAGCTCAGTATATACCACTGGGTGATCAAAGAGATAATTTAATAACAGAATGTACCAAACTGGTCTATAACCAGCCGAGAACACATAATCTGACAGCAGAAGAAGTTTGCTGTTGTGTAATTGCATACACCATGCAGTGTATCCCTTACATGCTAACTGACCTTCCGACACTTACCTCATAGCTTTAAGCAAAACTTCTTTGATGAACTTTGGTTTGGGTAATTCTGGATCCATTGTTACACAGGGTGCCCATTCTTCCCAGCTCCAGCGGAACTGGAAATTACTGAGATGATAGGAGAACCAGGAGGCTAACCTGCAACAGAGGCCTTGGTTAGTAGTTTCTCTGCTGCCTGGCAGTAATGGTCAAACTGTTTTATATGCAGCTGCAGCATTTGCTAGGCACAGCGGTTAACAAAACGTACCATCCTTTGGACCTGGTGTGACTGTATCTGAACTGAAGTTCATCTTAGGAAGAATAAGTTTTCCGACTAGTCATTGGTTCCGACCTATATATGTATGCAAGTTGTATGTATGGCTGATGATTTTCTTTGATTGTGGAAAACAATATAAAAACAGCGGTTAAATTGCACTCCCCTCTGCCCTGTGTAGGCCGTAGGACTGGATTAAACAATGCATGTTTCAATGTTTGGATTCATTGGAGAGTTCAGAACTTCGTCTATGTCAGTAAAATGCTTTCTTATTGGCTAAATGTGACAGCAATGTGGTTAATTTATGCCAAACATCGCTCTTTCCATGGTTTTGTACAAATGTTATTCGGACAATTGTATCTATTGGCTGATAATGACATAGTCAGATTGTCATCACATATTTGAATAATTAGCTCTGAACGGTAGTAACGTGGACCAATAGGAGCATAGAGATCGCTCAGACCATCAGTTCTTCCCTGCACTTCCGCCCAGGTCTCAACATCATGCTGCTGGTGAAAGCATGGATGCCGGGCACAATGCAGACAGGAATTTTGGCTCTTTTGATGTTGTTAAAGTGTAAAAACTGATATTTTTATAGGATTAGGACTCCGATAGTTCTACTGAAGCTTTCTGTTACAATTGCAACACATACCAGTATGGAAGGATATTCACTGTACATTTGGTATGAAAGTAACTTCATGTGCCCGGGATTCAATTTACACAGCAGAAAGCATTGGCTTTTTTTTCAAACATATTTGTTTTGCCTTCAATAAAAATAGCCGCTAATTGCAAATAGCTGGTAGAATAAGCAAAATAATATCTAGCTCTTCAGAAATAAATCTGATGTGGTGACAGTCATTTCAAACAAATCACTGCAGAATCAATATGTGCAATGATAGAGATGTATCAAGGATGAAAATTGATGCAACTAGCACTCAATGCATTAAAGTAGGGGTAAAAAATTTGCACCGTATCACTTCAATGTATTGTTGCACTTCTAGTTCTTACCTTTCAACACAGGAGGTGTTCATGGTATCAATTCGGTCATACAGCATCTCTGTAGCTTGAGCCAGCTGACAATTTGAAGTCAAAGGAGAACACATTGCACATCTTACATAGAAATCCAAATTAACACTTTCTTACCCGAGCAGATAAACGGTCATCATACTCAAGTGATGCCCTATGCCTGTTCCACACACTGGAGATTTAACACCAAGCACTGTTAGCCGAGTGCACTCAATTTGAACATTGCTCTGAAGTACAAAACATACTTCTGAAAAGTTGGGGTTCACTTCAAAAGTAGACTTCATCCATCACTTAAAGACGTTCGGTACACCGCGATATGCGCAACCATTTATGGTCCAATGCCTCTATACAGTTAGAGCTGGTATTTGTCGATACCTGCACTAGCTGCTGTTCGCTTTTCCTATTTTGCACAGTTCCGTTTGAGAAATATGGATTGTTTACGAAGAGTGAAAAGGAAAAAGAATGGGTGGTTTGTTAACAAATGCCAAAACAAAGGACTAAACGCTTTAAAACAAGGCAGAATACGTCGAAACACGGCAGTGGTAGACCAAAACTCATGTACCACAGTAACACCCCAGCGTCAAAACGTGGCACAGGCATATTTGATAATGTGCTGCCTCTGTTACCATTCGACAATGTATTAAGGCAACTATAATTTTGATATTCTTATTTTTACCTCTTTTTCCACATTGGTGTATTGCACTATGCAGAGAATCTTAAAATGTTTGCCTCTTCTCAGTATAACTATGAAAGTATATATTATGACTGGAATATAAAATTAACGACCTACTGCCGTTTATTTAACCTACATACATGTATATTGATATGGTATCGAAGTTAGACAATGAATGGATACCTTGTACCTTTGAACTTAGAACAAATTAAGTCAACATGCATGAATTCTTTGTACAATTGCGGAAAAAATAGCACTGTATGATATCTGTTTTTGTTAATCAATGAGATCAGTGCATATTTTGGAAACCCCCTACAATTTTTCAGGGATTTGCAAATATTTTTTCTATTTCAAACTTAAAAAATAATGTGAGCACTTATACATTTTTGCAAGACGAGATGAATTTAAAGTCACATTCCAGCATGTTTTGTCTACATATTTGTTATTAAAAGGCTTGATATACATTGCATACACTCAAATTGAGTCATTTTATGCATATTTTTGCATCCTTAATTTATTTTTTTTATTTTACCCACATATATAATGTTTGCTATCAAATTTCAGTAGTCGTCACATGTAACGCCACCTAGCAACAAAAGTAGCACCGTGACATGCCAATTTTTTGCTTGCATTTTGTTTCAAATGCCAATATCTTGGTTCACACCAAAAACCAGAGATTTCTAAATTCTTTTGACCAGTGTACCAAACCTCTTTAAACATAAGACAAAAAAATAGTTTTGGTGTTGTAACTGGTCTGGTTGAATTAAATCACATTTCTTCAAATTATACCATGAAATAGTTTTTTTTTTTTTTTTGACTGACATGGATGCCATAAAAAGGATACAACTTGAGGCAGGGAACCAGGCTGCAGCTTACATAACTCGATCAACAAGGACCCATAAAACAGCTCTACGTATGGGGGGCGCGGCAGCTGGAAGAGCTGACTGAACACAACCTGTAGAGACAATAAACAATGGATGTTTACGCAACATAAAGGCATAAAGCACAGCTGGATTTACCATCCTCTTGCACAGATCCAGTCAATTATCACATGGCTCCCCCTGTCATAAAACACAGCTAAAGTATGACTGGTGTACTTTCATTACCTGAAAAATTTTTTAATAAAATACTCTTCAAGCTTGAGGTCATATTTGTGAATAGCATTTGGTATTGTATGCCATGACACTCTTGGACACAAAAGAATTTTTAAGCAGAATTATTTTTAGCCTATCAAAGCCATTTATAGGAACAACGAATTTTACACCAGTCTGTGATTTGGTGGGGTGGGTGGTATTGGCAGCAAACACTGTAACAGCCCAAAACATAAACACATCCATGTGCCTGGTCTGTCACTGATCTCCAATCTGTACTATTTTGATCTATCGGGGCTGAATGTGATTACGTGTGTATTGAAAGGGCTTTATTCCACTGATGCAACACAACCTGTTCTGTGATATTGTGGCACATGATTTCTCATCACAGGCACTTGTATGTACAATGAAGCCACAACCAGTCCGGTTGTGTTGTGCAGGAGTGTTGGGGCATCCAGTATTGACTGCCATTCACAAATATGACATCAAGCTTGCAGAATACTTTATAGAAATGTTTTTCCAGGTAATGAAAGTACATTGGCCATGCTTTCAATTAAGTCTTTTTTGCAAGGTACTCATAAAATCATACTTTGCTATATGCACTCACTCTGGTTGCTTTAAAACAATTTTCTACCTTTTTTACGTTTGGACTCATTTGTCATGTATGTCCACTCGTTGCTACTAATCTTCAGCATAAACATTCAGTGCAGTTATTTTACCCTAGGTTATGATTATGTCCTTTCAATGAGTGACCTAATAGTGCTGATAAAATGATTCCACACCTCAAAGTTATTTCTTCACAGGAAATACAGATTCTCAAACTTATTGATCATATATTTAGGTTAACTCTTTCAGTGACAATCATCTCAGATTCGTATGCCTTGTAAAAAGACCTTTCATTCAAGTACCATCATGCCTGTAGTTCCAGAGAAAATATCCCACAAAAAGAGGAAAGCTGTTGACTGAGTCCAAAATTGGCAGTTAAAGAGTTAAAATTGATGCACAGTTTCCAGTCAGTGAGCAGCCATGAGTGAATGGTTACAGCTCCTGTTTTCAGTCCAGAGGTTTCAGGGTCTGCACCAATCTATGGAGCTTTTTGTCTGAATCTCACATTGCCAGTATACAAATGGTGCCCTTGGCTGCGGGTGACAGGAAGAATTGTGAACCTGAGGGATGGACTGTCTTCTCGAACCGAGCTGAGGGTTGACAGTCCATCCCTCAGGTTTACAGTTCTTCCTGTCCCACAAAAGCAAGGGCACCATTTCCTTTATCATACCGAAAAACCATTTCCTTTATTATATTGAAAAATAATAAATGAACAAATATCATGTCACTTTCATTCCATTGTTGAGCTCGAGAGACGCAAGCCTCCCTTCCCTGGCCATCTTGTCTTGTGTGCACTGAAGAAGCTGCATGTCGTCTGTTTTTTGGAGCTCAAGGCCAGATCAAATGTGCAGTGCCCCAACAAAATGGGCAGCAGACAACAGTAATTTTCTTGCGGTTAACAGTCAAAACTGTTACACGCCCACTTAGCAAATCAGAACACTAGATTAATGCCCGAGGTATCATAGTAACGAAATGGTTTCCTTGCCTGCGTGGGGCAGGAAAAACAGTAAACCTGAGGGATGGACTATCAACCTGAAGTGGAGCTCAGGGTTGACAGTCCATCCGGAAGTTTACAGTTCTTCCTGTTCCACAAAGGCAAGGACACCATTTCCTTTATTATACTGACGAACAATAAATAAACAAATATCGCGTCACTTTCATTCCATTTTACTAAATCAACAATCATTTACATGACATAAATTAGGCCTATTTGGCACATAAGACATGAGTCTAATCAAATTTAGCCCCATCAAATGTGCAGTGCCCCTAGTGACAAAAATTGACAGCGGGCAACAGTAGTTTTTCTTGCAGTTAACAGTCAAAACTGTTACAGGCGCACTTAGCCAATCAGAACACTAGATTAGTGCCTGAGCTTTAATAATGGTGAATGGCTGGTGTACCAAAAGCTGCTCTAGGTGCTGGCCTGCTGTGTAACAGTGCACTTCAATGATCCCTTGTCATGTTTTGAGAACAGGCCAGCTTGGGCCCATGGCAGGTTTCTGTCATTTGTGAATGTGGAGTGTTAGAGTTGCCAGTACTGGGCCTTACAGCTGGTAAGACACACTGTAATGAATGAACACAGTCCCACACAAAACAGCCAATAATGGAATCAAAGAAATGAAAGACTTTCCACAGACTAGATGTTGGCACCAGGCTGTCTTACTTTACAGTTACAATACATACATATATGTGGAGAACCTCACTTGCATATACTTACTTCCACTATCATGTAGTTGAGGGGAATCTTACTCTTTGTTGGAAAACTCAGTAAACTTGCAGCACTGAAAACACAAAAAAACATCAGTGAGACCATCTTAGTCTGACCAAATTTAGTAAAACCTCATAATGACACCTATGTTCCCTGCAAAATGAGTCACATATCTGACACTGTCAGATAAATGAGTCAAAGAGCCAAGAAACTGGACTGTAAGTATCTGAAAACTTGTGTCAAATGAGCATGTCAGATATCTGAATGCTGTTATAACAGGATTTGACTGTACCTGCCTTACCACATCCCGTTTAAACCCTACTCAGTATACAGGTAAGAAAGCACCATTTGTTGAATATTTTAAAGGTCATCTTGATTGAATGGGTACCACAAATTAGAACGTTGATGTTTAGGGTGGTTATAACTGATATCTGAAAACCAAAATGTTAACTTTCATTTTTGAATAGTGTTTTTTTAAACTCCAAAAGTGCACCACATCTGCAACATGAAAGCACGGGAATTTTCTCCCATCATGGCCCGATATGGGGAAGTGTTGGGACATCAGAAAAGCAACCCGGTGGCCATGGTGTTTGTGTTACAAGCCAGAGGGCCTTCACTTTGCCAAGAGTCATGGCAGATACAGCTGAGCATAGTGATTCCGGACAGTCTGAATTGAGTTTTTCATGTACGTGGTCACATGAGGATGAAGAAAAATTAAGAAGAAAAGCTGAAGCAGCAGAGAAAAAATCATTCAGCCTAACACAGATGAGGGGACGCCCAGAACCCTACCGTCACCAGCACTGCAGGAAGTGCAGCTGTGATAAAACCAGACGATCCCAACTTGCCATTTGGGCAAAGATAATTCATTGCAAAAGAGCTATTTCCTATCAAAAATTATTAGATTCCATTTAACAAACACAAGCATCCATGCAATAAATTGAAATTTGTGTCAGGATGGGCCACGTCTTGCCGTGTTTCAAATTCTAGCATTCACGGAAACAGGTACAGCCTGTGCCTACAGTAAGTAAAATTCTAAACATACAGTTAATTTTCCCTTCCCATCTGGGTGGTTTATGGTTGATTAAATGTAAGTTTGCATTTATGAATAGCTCTCAATATCAGAATTACTGGCAGTAGACTTGTGACCCTTGGAGGAGCAATTTACGTTTCCGTATACATCATCATCAGTACACATGTTTATGATATCTTTTATTTCAGATCGTATCCATTATGCAACAATGGTAAATATTTAATGGTCCATATTACCAAGAAATGTACAAGAAGAGGGAATTTTGTACACCCAATTATTACGAGCTGGCCATGGACTGTCAAAAACAGTGGCACATGACTCAGAGATGAAAGGCCAGCTGCCCACTGGTCTTGGCAGCTGCGTAGATGAGGCGCGAATGTGGTAGCTATCCAAACAAGTGTTACATGGTTATGGGATTAAGCACCTCGCAAAACACAGTAGTAATTGGACATACACAGTACAAAGGCCACCTAACTCAACCAGTTATAGACTGTTCAACCCTAGACCTGGGTATGGAACAAGATCGGACCTTGTTTTTCCATGTTTTCCACCCGTTTTTTCCATCAATTGAATCAAAATGGTTAAACACACTACAGTATTGTTACAATGTTACTTTATAACAACATCCCAGACCCCTGTTGTCACTGTGACACTGTATTCATAATTATGTGATAACTTGTAACAGTCGTAGAATTACTAGACCTATATTTTGCTCTAATACAAGCTTTGAAATCGGAATCATACTGAAGATTAATTTGTAAATACTGTAAACAAAACAATGAATCACTGTTCCCGGTTTTATGGATAATACCTAATTTGACCAGTTCCATGAGTCCTTTGATTGTCCACCGATGGGACTGCATTGGCAACAGCAGTAGTTCTTTCTAGCCAAGCCTATCCTAAACATCGTCACATTTGACAAGTCAAAGTCACTTTCCACAAAGTGTCCGCTACATAGGTGAGATTAATTCCCAGGGCCTTGCCACTTGTCCCTGTTAATCTTGACCACCCTGGTCCACGCTCTCTGTCATTTCAGGTCTTTGGGAGAATGTAAACAAGCTGTAGAACTTGTATTGCTACAACTAACAGCGACACACCAACCCATCCTGGGTGGGAACAAGGACAAAAATGAATATCTCTGCATGCATTTTTAATCTTGTTGATGAAGTGTGAATAAAATATGTTTAAACCAAGTGACACTTGACAGCGATAGCCAGCTGGCATGGCTGGAGTCTTCCCTGTCAGCTAGTGTTTGTGACGTCACTAACCTTTTTGCGCCTTGGGGTTGTCATAAATGAACGGAAAGCGGCAATTGAAAGTGCTGCGAGTTTTTAAAATGAAAATGTGAAAAAAAAGTGTCATTTTCACATCCAAATTTTTTAAGGTGCACCGTACAACAGACCCCCTCCCCCCCCAATGTGACTGGTAATCTTTAATGGCAATGTAACAATGCAGGACCATTTCACTCACCAATCTTTTTTCTCCAGGTGATGTGTATGAAGAATTCTATGCAGCTGTTCTTCTATTAAGTATCTTTCTATGGCGTGACTCCCAGGTAACACTGGACCCTGTGCATGATAGGTAATCATAGACAAAAACTCAGAACAATATCCCTGTTTTAAAGTGTTTTTTTTTCTTATATATGGAAAACAAATACCCACATGACATCTATACCTGCTTTCTAAAAACACAATACCAATTTAAAACTGCAGTTAATGGTGTGTTTTAAATTTCATCACGAAAAAAAAAAAAAATTATGGTTTGCAAGATGTCCACGGACGTTCCCTCTTTACAGTGAACTTCCTCTTTTTCACCCTACATAACAATTGCCTTGAATCTGACATTACACCATGAGGTTAACTGACTAATTCACAGAAGCCACATTTGTCACAATACAAGCCTGGACCCTTTTCCAAGGTATCTGTCAGTGGAAAATCCTAGCTAGTCACATCTGTCGATCTACACACAAGCATGAGACCGGAAATTCTATTTATACTATGTAAAAAGGCAAAAAGACAACATTTTTGTCAAATGCAGGCACATTTGTAAAATGGCATGCAAAGTGGCCACTCAAACTGATCTGCACACCAATAGCATGGAGTGACCATAAACATAGAATCTATGAGTTCATTTCACTGGTCTCTTTCTTTGTGGTTGATATCTTAGTTAATAAAAGTCTGAATTCATTTCACTAGCCTGTTTCTAGATGGTTGATACTCTCGTTAATAAGTCTGAATTCATTTTACTGGCCTGTTTCTAGGTGGTTGATATTCTTGTTAATAAAAGTCTGAATTCATTTCACTGGCCTGTTTCTAGGTGGTTGATACTCTCGTTACTAAAAGTCTGAATTCATTTCACTGGCCTGTTTCTAGGTGGTTGATACTCTCATTAATAAAAGTCTGAATTCATTTCACTGGCCTGTTTCAAGGTGGTTGATACTCTCATTAATAAAAGTCTGAATTCATTTCTCTGGCCTGTTTCTAGGTGGTTGATACTCTCATTAATAAAAGTCTGAATTCATTTCACTGGCCTGTTTCAAGGTGGTTGATACTCTCATTAATAAAAGTCTGAATTGGCCTGTTTCAAGGTGGTTGATACTCTCATTAATAAAAGTCTGAATTCATTTCTCTGGCCTGTTTCTAGGTGGTTGATACTCTCGTTACTAAAAGTCTGAATTCATTTCTCTGGCCTGTTTCAAGGTGGTTGATGCTCTCATCAATAAAAGTCTGAATTCATTTCTCTGGCCTGTTTCTAGGTGGTTGATACTCTCATTAATAAAAGTCTGAATTCATTTCACTGGCCTGTTTCTAGGTGGTTGATACTCTCATTAATAAAAGTCTGAATTCATTTCTCTGGCCTGTTTCTAGGTGGTTGATACTCTCATTAATAAAAGTCTGAATTCATTTCACTGGCCAGTTTCAAGGTGGTTGATACTCTCATTAATAAAAGTCTGAATTCATTTCTCTGGCCTGTTTCTAGGTGGTTGATACTCTCGTTACTAAAAGTCTGAATTCATTTCTCTGGCCTGTTTCAAGGTGGTTGATACTCTCATTAATAAAAGTCTGAATTCATTTCTCTGCCCTGTTTCTAAGTGGTTGATACTCTCATTAATAAAAGTCTGAATTCATTTCACTGGCCTGTTTCTAGGTGGTTGATACTCTCATTAATAAAAGTCTGAATTCATTTCTCTGGCCTGTTTCTAGGTGGTTGATACTCTCATTAATAAAAGTCTGAATTCATTTCACTGGCCAGTTTCAAGGTGGTTGATACTCTCATTAATAAAAGTCTGAATTCATTTCTCTGGCCTGTTTCTAGGTGGTTGATACTCTCGTTACTAAAAGTCTGAATTCATTTCTCTGGCCTGTTTCAAGGTGGTTGATACTCTCATTAATAAAAGTCTGAATTCATTTCTCTGGCCTGTTTCTAGGTGGTTGATACTCTCGTTACTAAAAGTCTGAATTCATTTCTCTGGCCTGTTTCTAGGTGGTTGATGCTCTCATCAATAAAAGTCTGAATTCATTTCACTGGCCAGTTTCTAGGTGGTTGATACTCTCGTTACTAAAAGTCTGAATTCATTTCTCTGGCCTGTTTCAAGGTGGTTGATACTCTCATTAATAAAAGTCTGAATTCATTTCTCTGGCCTGTTTCTAGGTGGTTGATACTCTCGTTACTAAAAGTCTGAATTCATTTCTCTGGCCTGTTTCTAGGTGGTTGATGCTCTCATCAATAAAAGTCTGAATTCATTTCACTGGCCAGTTTCAAGGTGGTTGATACTCTCATTAATAAAAGTCTGAATTCATTTCTCTGGCCTGTTTCTAGGTGGTTGATACTCTCATTAATAAAAGTCTGAATTCATTTCTCTGGCCTGTTTCTAGGTGGTTGATGCTCTCATCAATAAAAGTCTGAATTCATTTCTCTGGCCTGTTTCAAGGTGGTTGATACTCTCATTAATAAAAGTCTGAATTCATTTCTCTGGCCTGTTTCTAGGTGGTTGATACTCTCATTAATAAAAGTCTGAATTCATTTCTCTGGCCTGTTTCTAGGTGGTTGATGCTCTCATCAATAAAAGTCTGAATTCATTTCTCTGGCCTGTTTCAAGGTGGTTGATACTCTCATTAATAAAAGTCTGAATTCATTTCTCTGGCCTGTTTCTAGGTGGTTGATACTCTCGTTACTAAAAGTCTGAATTCATTTCTCTGGCCTGTTTCTAGGTGGTTGATGCTCTCATCAATAAAAGTCTGAATTCATTTCTCTGGCCTGTTTCTAGGTGGTTGATGCTCTCATCAATAAAAGTCTGAATTCATTTCACTGGCCTCATTCTATGTGGCTGATCCTTGGTCTGTTGTGTGAAGCCTAAAATTTCAAAGTTCCTACCTCCGGTACATCTGTGTAATCAAACATGCGGAACACAATGGTGGGTAGAGGATAAAGGGCGTCCTCATGGTGAGACGGGGGGATGATCTGTGGTAAGGTGTGCTGCAAGGCCTCACATAGAACCCCATCAAATGCCAGGTAAGGCCGAAGTATCTGCTTCTCATTCCACTTGTTGTTTTGAAGATACTTGATCTGAGCCCACAGGCAATCCAGGTACTATAACACAATGTAACACACAAATGTCACAGAGACTTCCCAACAAAAATATCTTTCATCAAATTGTCGAATCTTTCATTCTGTAGCTTATAATTGAGAATTTTCATGAAGTTTTTGAATATTAAATGTGTTGAAAGAGCTTTTATGTGAAACATCCAACTAGAAGACCATGATGGTCCTGTGCTTTGGTGACCTTCATCAGTCTCTCACCTTCACCAGCAGCAACTGTTGACACTCAACTATACGCTATTTCACTTTCATGTAACAATGTGTCAATCAGCCTCCACTTCACTGAAAGTCTCTCTATTGCCATTCATGTTGACATCTGCTTCTTTTTGACTATTTTCTACTGGACATTGAATTCAACTGATAT
>CAXHWN010001147.1:0-12000 GCA_964020975.1 Hermodice carunculata | reverse complement strand
ACACGAAATAGCCTCTCATAAAAAGATGTACCCAAAATTTAACCAAAAGTCAATATTATTACGCACTTTCTTTCGTTACGGCCGAGGTAAACACCAGCGGAACGTCGACCAACACGTGGAGCGATGTGCGCATGCGTGTAATTCTGACTGCATACGCCACGCCCACGGGTTATAGCTTGGTCTTGGGAAAGTTCCTTTGTCTCCGGTGGCAGGGTTCTACTGGCATCAAGGCTGGATAATTACGCACTTATATTAGAACACTTGTGTACACACAGATAAGAAAAAGCCTCTTATTAAAAGATGTACCCCAAAAAATTAACAAACGACCTGCAGCTAAACTTTCTTCACGACACAGCGGTGCGTTTTTTCGGGTGAAACGATCCCCTAATGAGCAACAAGTGGATATTTTCAGACTTCTGAGAGTGGCCCTTGACCCATATATCAACTTCGCATCAAGTTTTCAACTAAACTGAATTAATTGAGGACTTACAAATGATTCTTTTCAAGCTCTTCAGACCCGAAACCTCAACAATTGGGCCTTAAACCTAAAATTCCTGTTCAGAAACTTGGATATCCCCAATTTTTTTTGGGCATTGCCAAGCAACACGTAAACAAAGATGGCTGCCAAAACTGACTGTAAAATCTGTGGCTTCGTCACAGATAAAAAAAACAAGAAAATATTGTTACTGTCCGTGTAGCCATACCATAATACGCGATCAAAGGTACCAGCAGCTATTGGCTTACGGTGCGGAGTCACAGCAACTCGCCTTCAGTCCATGGCTAGACTAATGTGTCCTAGCCAGCTGGCAGGTTTTACCCAAATGACAAGAAATATGTTCACACTTGTACATGTGTATCAGTGCACACTACCAGAATGAGGAAAAGGAAACAAGTTTCAGTCAATGGGGACCAGGGGGAAAGAATTACCAACAGGAATTTAATGAATTCGGTGTCAACCTCAGGTTGTATAACCTGGGGTTAAGTGAACCGCCAACAAACAAGCTGGTGTCACACAACTCCAGGGTTAACCCTGAGTCAAGCCGGGATTTCACAACTCCTCCATGTCAGAGTTTCTCTGGTTTCTACCCAATGTTAACACAAACATGTGCAACTGGCCAATATAACAGCAAAAGTCAATGGTCCACTCCAGAGGGCTGCTTTAAACTAAAGCAATATTCATGTTGCTTATTTTATTTTGTGAAAGTCCAGTAACTGGTTGGATTCTCAGCTCATAACACCACTGATCAGACATTACAGTATCTCCTGCTTATGGCTCCAAGTCAATCTGTTTCACCAAATGTATCATATTCACTGTGACTGTCTGAAGTGTCAGAGTCAAGGGGGTCACGTGGTACGTTTCAGCCAATCAAAACACGCATAGTTGAAGGAAGCAGAAGCAAACCAGCTAAAGGATCATGTATAAAAACGAGAGGCCCATAGGCCTAATGCTCCACTGGCACCGTGGCTTCTGAAGATATGAAGCTTATGTAAATTTAGTGTATAAGTTGTCCACCAGATGGCATTTGCTCCACATGTGATCATAGCTAATTTCTGCAATTACTGGGATGGATATTGTTGCATGTGCCAAGACAACAATCTGTGAGTCCTTAACTTTATGTCCTAAGTGACTTTGAGACAGAAGATCAAGGTCACCCAGATTATGTAATACATGAGGCCCATATGCCTGGTGCAGTGCTGACATTGACATAGATGTCCTAGCTACACCCTGCCATTACAAAATTACCTCTTTCAACTTTACAGGCATAGTGACCTCACAAAAATACGTCAAGGTCACTGATATTACGTAAAATTTTAGATTTGGACATTGTCTATATATTCTATAAATTTGGCAAGTCTAATCCAATTATTTTTCAAGATATGGAATTTTATATCTTAAAACACAGTTTGGGATTCATGATTTCTGCCAAATTATAGGTGGCACCAGCTAGTATCATTACCAAATTAGACTTTGACCTCCCCAACAATCCCATGGAATTTGATGAAGATCTGCCAAAAATTAATATTGTTGGTGACGCCACCAATATCGAAATGAACCTAATTTTTTTAACATCCTATAAGTCCTGAAAGTTATATTGGGCTAACTTGAAAACTGTGGACGGTATTGCGGTCACAAGATTTTCACATTTTGATCTGTATATTATATAATACTGTAGGTGATGCCACAGACATTGATGGCAACAAAGACTTTTATACACTTTATAACTCCTAAAAGATATATGGGCCTATCTAAAAAATTTTGGGGTGCAAAGCAGTCACGAGATGACCCCTATATTCAAACTGGCCATTTGACCTTGACCTTCCACTCAGATTAAAAAATTGTAAATGTGCAAAATATGCACACTACATCCAGCTTTCCATATATGGCCTGTTTGTTCAAATCGAGAAATAACTTTTCCAGTTATTGAAGAAAAACAATAAACTTGGACAAGTGCCAAACTCCACAATTACTGGGTCACAGTGACCCAAAAATTAGGCACTAAGTACAGTTTTATGTATTATGTAATCAAGTGCAATTTTGATCTGGAGGCTCAAGTCTCTTTCCCATTAATGTCCAAGATACACCCCACCATTACAAAATCACCTTTTTACAAGCATGGTGACATCACAAAAATAGCTCAAGGTCACTGATATTACATCAAATGCCACCTTTGGACATTGCCTATATGTATCCTATAAATTTGGCACCTCTTATCCAATTAGTTTTCAAAATATGGAATTTTATATCTTTAAACACATTTTGGCTCTTAATTTCTGTCAAATTATAGGTGGCGCCACTAGTATTATTACCAAATTAGACTTTGACCTCCCCCCCCACAATCCCACCAAATTTGGTGAAGATCCTCCAAAAATTAAAGATGTTGGAATGTTCACAAGATTTTCACATTTTGATTCGTATATAACATAATGGAGGTGGCACCACCAATATGAAAAGGGGTCTAGATTTGCAGACACCCTATAAGATCTGAAAGTTATAATGGGCTAACTTGAAAACTGGGGATGGTACATTAAAGAGCAAAAGTTTACAGACGGACAGACATTCACGAGCGGTCGCATAAGCTCTGAGACCTTTGGTCGACAGAACTAAAAACATTCCAAAATTCAAAAAAAAAAAAAAAAATGAATCGGGATTACCCCCTCCCCTCAATCCAAAATCACCATTTCTTTGAAAATTGACTGCTATTTTACCATGAAAACATGTACCAACATATCACATGGTATACCTATGTTCATTTGCCTGTTCAGCTCAGCACTCATATAATATGTACCGTCAAAGTACCAGCATATCTTTACTTGATATGTTTCTTATTAAAAATATGTACAATCTTTGTAGAGCCTATGGTCTTGAGCTGTTTTTATTCACAGAATAATGAAAGATAATCTAGGGCCTGTCTTTCATTGAAATATCTTGTTCACCTTTTTCCATACCCTTGTGCCCAAGCTACCAAATTCCTCAAAAAAAAAGTATTTTTTCTTCCTTATTGTACGCCTACTTTTTTAGTTAAAGGTCCTCTTGATTGACCATGATCAAATTTGACACACGGGTGACTCATGGGTTGTTCTCAACATACAGTGGGATTTTTAAAAAAATAATTGTGAAAATAAAACTTTTATTCACATTTTTATTGTAAAAACTCACTGCACCTTCAATCGTCGCTTTCTGTTCATTTCCAACACACAAAAGGCGCGAAAGGTGTGTGACGCCACAAACACAACACCGCTAGCAAACAGGGAAGATTCCGACCATGCTATGACTGTCAAGCGTCACCTGTTTTAAACATATTTTATTCACCCTTTATCAACAGGATGGTCTTCTTCTCACCAGAGGGGTCAATATAGGCCTTGCCCTTCTCCCCAACTGATTTCTTTTTGGATAAAATAAGTAAATAAAACCAACAGAATTAAAAATGAATGTAGAAATACTCATTTTCGTCCCTGTTCCTGACCAGAATGGGTTGGTGTGTTGCTGTTGTGTTAATTGTAACAATACAAGTTCTATAGCTTGTTTACACTCATCCAAAGACCTGAAATTACGGAGGGCGTGGACCCGCACAGTCAAGATTTACAGGAACAAGTGGCAAGGCCCTGGGAACCGATCTAACCTATGTAGCACACACTTTGTGGAAAGTGACTTTGACTTGTCAAATATGAGGATGTTTAGGACAGGTCTGGCAAGAAAAAGCTGCTGCTGTTGCCAAATACAGTCCCATCACTGGCCAATGGAATATGGTTCCATCACTGGCCAATGGAAGGATTCATAGAACTGGCCGAATTAGGCATTACTCATAAAACCAGGAACAGTGATTCATTTTTTTGTTTGTTTTTTTGTAAGTATTTACAAAGTAAACTTCAGTATGATTCTAATTTCAAAGCTTGCATAACAGCAAAGAACAGCTCTAGTAATTCTAGGACTGTTACAGTGTATCACATAATTATCAATAGCATGTCACAGTGACAAGCTAGTCTAGGATGTTGTTACCAAGTAACATTGTAACAAAACTTCAGTGTGTTTAACAATTTTGCTTCAATTGATGGAAAAAATTGGGTGGAAAACATGGACAAACAAGGACTGATCGTGTTCCATACCCAGGTCTAGTCAGCTGGCCACCATTATGCGTATGTCCAATTACTACTGTATATTGTGAGGTGTTTAATCCCATAACCAGATAACATTTGTTTGGATAGCTACCACATTCACGCCTCATCTACACAGCTGCCAAGACCAGTGGGCGGCTGGCCTTTCATCATTTGTATGTACACCCGATTATTGGGAGCTGGCCGTGGACTGTCACTGCCAGCTCTCAATGGTGGGGTGCACAAAATTCCAACTCACTGTACCTTTGTCTTTCATATGGAAGTAGAAAATAAGTCAGTCACAGGGAAATATTTACCATTGTTACATAATGTATACGATCTGAAATAAAGGATATCATAAACATGTGTACTGATGACAATATATACGGAAACGTAAATTACTGCCCTCCAAGGGTCGTGAGGTTACTGCTGGGTAGGAGCTATACTGATATTGAAAGCTATATTCATAAATACAAACTTATAATTAATCATCCATGGACCATACATATGGGAAGGGAAAATTCACTGTTTGTTTAGACTTTTATATACCGTAGGCATAGGCCGTAGCTGTTTCTGTGAATGCTAGAATTTGAAACACTATAAGACCTGGCCCATCCTGACGCAAATTCCAATTTATTGCATTCATGCTCGTTCTTGTTGAATGGGATCTTGTCATTTTTTATTGGAAATATCTCGTTGGCAACGAATTATCCTTGCCCAGACAGTAAGTTGGGATCGTCTGGCTGTACCATGGCTGCACTCCCTGTAGTACTGGTGACGGGTAGTGTTCTGGGCACCGCTCATGTGTGTAAGGCTGAATGATCTTTTTCTCTGCTGCTTCAGCTTTTCTTATTAATTCTTCTTCATCGTCATCAGACCACCTACATAAAAACTAAATTCATACTCTCCAGAATCCCTTTGCTCTGTTGTATCTGCCAGAACTCTTGGCAAACTGAAGGCACTCTGGCTTAGAACACATGTACCATGGCCAGCGGGTTGCGTTTGTGATGTCAGTAACACTTTCCCACATCGGGAATGATCAGAAAAAATTTGCGTGCTTTACTGTTGCAAATGTGACGCACTTTTGGAGCTAAAAAAAAAAAAAACAATATTCGAAAATGAAATTTAACATTTTGGTTTTTGTATATCTTTTCTAAGGACCCTAAACATCAACTTTCTAATTTGTGATACCCATTCAATCAATAGGACCGTTAATGAATTTACCTAACATAGCATAAATGCATGTAGTGCTTGTGATGGCTTACTAATTAGTGTGCCATCTAATGTCACTTTGAGGAATTACTGAAAATGACACATGCATCAGACTGTGAATGCGAGAGGAATAAATCGGCACTGTTGGAGCTTCAGGAATATACATTACAAATCATTAGTATAAATATGTTCAATGAACGTTCAAAATAGATGACTATATAACTAAAGGGGAAAATCTTAAGCTCTCATGAAGCCTTTGAAACAGCATTATATAAAAACCCCTATTATCGCCCATTGCAATCTTAAAATAAAATAAAATCACTGTAAATTTTACGAGGTTTTTTCAGATTTTTGGAATGGTCTTCTCCCTTAATGACACACAAGCCAACAGGTTGAAATTTGAAATGGGGAAAATATACTGCCAGACATTTGGACTGACCCATTTAAATATACACCTGCCCTCTGTAATTTTTACCGGCAAAAAATAGAAGAGGTCCGGCGTTTTTTGTGCAGACTGGAATTGGGGTAAATTTTGACATATTTTTGCTAATTTGCAAGCGACAATAAGCGGCAAATTAGGGTAAATGGTTTGTCTTAGTCTTTGTCCAGGGATTGATGAAAAAACCTGAGTGTGCAATGTACTAAAAAAAAAAAAAACACCATTAATAAACTAGACCAGGCTGATTTTCTGACAGAAAATCAAATGTCTCCCCCATGCACCCTTACTATTGTCACCCATATTTTTATAAATGGGGAATTATACTAATTCCAATGATCTACAGCTAGGTGAAGGTACACTCTATTGACATTTCAAAATCTAAGCGAAGATTACCCATGTAGAAGCACAAGCACACTCTTATTAAGGCTCATTGTCCCAGCAAATTTTCACTTTAATATATTTCTACCCAGTATTATTGGCAGGGATATATCAGGGACTGAAGATTCCGCTTGGTTTACAGGTCTGACGAGGAGGACAAATTTTTTGTGTCATTTAGCATGAAATTATTAGAATGGAAGCAAAGAAACAAACAAGGAAAATATTTACAAATATTTTTACTGTGGAATTAGAATATTCAACCTCTTTAAGACAAATCTTTCTCGAGTGCATCTGCAATTTTTAAAAAGTGGCCATGTTGAAAATAGGTCAAGGTCACCATATACAATCCCAACTTAGTTGGCATCATGGTACATAAAACATGCAAAATTTCAACCTCCTATGTCAAATCCTTGCAGAGTTGTTGCATCCATGTCAATTTTAGATGACATGCCCATGTGACCATGAAAAATATGTCAAGGTCACCCATATGCAATCCAAAGCAACATCATATATAGGAACATCTTCACGTAAAATTTCAACATCCAAAGTCAAATCTTTCTTGAGTTATCACGTACATACTGATTTTAGACGAAATGCCCACATGACCATAGAAAATAGGTTCAGTAAAGGTCATACATCTGCAATCACAAGCAAGGTCTTACAAAAGTCTTACATAGAAACATAATCACACAAAATGTCAACCTCTTTAAGTCAAATCTTTCTCAAGTGCATCTACAGTGATTTTTAAGAAGTGGCCATGTGACCTTGAAAATAGGTCAAGGTCAACCATCTACAATCCCAACCTAGTTTATATTATGGTACATAATCATGCAAAATTTCAACCTCCTAAGTCAAATCCTTGCAGAGTTGTTGCGTCTGCGTCAATTTTAGATGACATGCCCATGTGACCTTGAAAATATGTCAAGGTCACCCATCTGCAATCCCAAGCAAGGTTTTATGTAGGAACATCTTCCAAAAAATTTCAACTTCCCAAGTCAAATCTTTCTTGAGTTATCGCGTCCGCAACGCACGCAACAATGTGTTGAAGAAGAGCAAGAACAAGCAGCGGAAGAAACGGATGCAAAAACAATATGTCCCCCCATTGCACGGGGAGACATAATAATTTATCATTAAGGTTGTTCAAACACAATTCCATCAGTTTCACATTACAGACATAGACATGATAATAATCATGATAAATCGGTGATATAAATATTTGTCTCAAATGCATGTTTTATACAGTAACTGCAACTAGATTAGGTACGTAAGAAACCGCTGGCGGCGCTACTGTTCCCACTGTCCCCCTGCTGGAGCCCAGAAAAGTGTGACCAAGCTCTGGCTCCGCCCATTCCCAACCCCTATAGTATTTTCATTCTATTTTGTTATGTAAATAAGATTGGAACATGATCCTAGTAAAAATCAACCAATCAGATGTTGGGCTACGGACGTCAAGAATTTTTCAGCATCTGGACAACATGGCGGCAATTTTTTCACCATTTGAAGTCCAATGACTTGGAACAGTGGCAAAAATCAAGGTAAGACTTCCAAAAACTATATTGAACCCTACAGAAATAAAAAGCTTATGATCTCTACTTTCCAGTGATATATCTTGCTTGACTGTAGGTTTCTCCGGACGAATACAGCAGTCTGAGGAAAATTCGAAGCGAGCGTTGCTCCAACCGACAGGCACCGCCATGTTGGATTTTTATCGGGGAAGCAGATGGCAAATAAAATCTACGCCATCCGTTAAATAATTGCGTTTAAACATTTAATTTTATACTGTTTTCGTAATAACAACACATTATTGATTACTTTCAATGAGATATTTTTGTTCTAACATAGATATTTTAGCTGAATTTAGTGCCCAACGCTCAGGCTGGTAGTTTCGAATTGGCATGAATTTAGCCCCAACATATAACACGGAAATTCGACTAAAATACACATTTACACGGATCATCCGACAAAAAAAGAGAAGTTTTTCGGGAGATAAGATATGAATAAGTAATATTTATTGTAATTTTATACCGATGGCGTATAATTATATGAGAAATAAGCGGATTGATTTGGGTAAATTTTTGTGGGTGATAAATGGATTATACGCGATGCAAAACGTCATTCGGCATTATTCTTCCAAATAAAATCTGTGCCATCCTTTACATAAATATTTGTTAAGTGTCATTTTTTGGTCATGTCCGTAATAATAAAACAGTGTTCATCGTTTGTAATGAGAATTTTTGTGGTAACACGGATATTTTAATGTATTTTAATGCCTAGCCGCAAGGCTGGTATCTTCGAATTAGACATGAATTTGTCCCCATAATATCACACAGAATTATGTTGAAAAATACACATTTACAGGGATCAGCTGTTAAAAAGAGTCGTAATTTGGGATAAGAAGATACAAATATGCAATATTTAATGTACTTTTTGCATCCATGGATGACTATTCATTGTATGGGAAATGAATGGGT
The DNA here is from genome assembly GCA_964020975.1 of Hermodice carunculata. NCBI lineage: Eukaryota > Metazoa > Annelida > Polychaeta > Eunicida > Amphinomidae > Hermodice > Hermodice carunculata. Next base: position 2,907 of record CAXHWN010001147.1, on the reverse strand, counting down.
TGAGGTTAGCAATTTTCTGAGTGTCACTTGCTATCTGAAGCATGCACAACACAATAATATTAAAATATTATTTCATTCAATACATACATGTATACTGTGTGTTTCAGTCCATATATTAGTTAAAAAAGTCATTTGGAAAAGAAAAAAAGGTTAACTATAAAATTACGCAGAAAAAGATGTAAAATTTTCATTTGCTGTAGTTTACATATAAAACAATTTATATTCCATTGATAATGTTCTCATGAAAAGTAATATTATTGTTTGTCTCATTCCAGATGTCTGCTTCAACCCCAGCTTGTGACAAGATAAATGTAAGATTTACATCCAAAGAAGAGTTTGTGTCATCTCTGCAGAATGTACGTCCAGGTGAACTTACCAATCAGGTCATCTGTGAAATTTATATGCAACTACCAAAAAAGAAGAAAACAAACAAAACGCAACTAAGTATATCATGGGAAGAAGTCAAGAATGCCCTAGCTTGTGTCTTTCAAAAAGACCTGACAGAAATGCCAAACACATATATACGGACTTCATTTGATAAAGTGAACACTGAACGTACTCGCCTTGTCTCTGCACGAAATCATGTGTTATTGCAAGCATACCTATCTCAGCTTTGGAAGTTGCCACAGTGGAACACCAGAACAACAAGTGCTAGCAAAACAAGTAGCCGCTGACGCTAGCCATATCCCCCGCCCACAGTAATCATGGACGGACGGAAGGGCAGACGGACACACGGACGGTGCCCATTACCATATCCCCTCTAAGGTCTACCCACCATAAAAAATTCAAAGGGCTGGCATCAATAATTTAGAAGATATGGCCCAGACAAAATTTGTATTGTATCTTGAGCTTGCTTAATGAACTTTGTTAATTAATTAATTAATGGAAGTAATTAGCCACAGAAAACAATGCCTATGCACACCTACTACCTAAGGTCTACCCACCATAAAAAATTCAAAGGGCTAGCACTAATAGTTTAGAAGATATGGCCCGGACAAAATTTGTCTTGCTTAACGAACTTTGTTAAATAATTAATTAATGCAAGTAATTAGCCACACAAAACAATGCCTATGCACACCTACTACCTAAGGTCTACCCACCATAAAAAATTCGAAGAGGTAGCATTCATAATGTAGAAGATATGGGCCGGACAAAATTTGTTTCGGACGGAAGGACGGACGGACACACGGACGGTGCCCATTACTATATCCCCTTGCCCACTTCGTGGGTGAGGGATAATAAATGTGTACTGTCCCTGACAAGCACCTAAGGTGCTTCTCATAAAATTGTACACCAAACATATGCACTAAAACGGAAAATTTGAAGATATGAAGGACTTGTTTCAAATAGTTAGGAACAAGGATTTACACGGAGTTTATACTGTGACCTACATATCTGACCTAGTGACCTATTTTTGCTCATAACACATTTTCAAGTCACAATGAATTAACAGGTAAAATTTCATTACAAGAAGTCAAAAGTAACACAAAATTATAGTCAGGACGTGAAAATACTGAACATTTACAAATCACTGTGACCCACATATTTGACCTGATGACCTAGTTTTGCTTTATGGCACATTCTTAGATTAAGCTTCACATTTGTGTAAAATTTCATTAATCTAAGTAAAAGGACAAAAAAGTTATGGCCCGGACAAGATTTTGAATGGATTTCACAGTGACCTAGATATTTGACCTAGTGACCTACTTTTGCCATGTGACACAACAACTCCCCAGGTAGTATTAAAATAATAAATTTGGTAGCTGTAGGTATAATTATAGTAAGGGAAATATGGCATGGACAAGGTTTTACATGGAGTTTACACTGTGACCTAGATATTTGACCTAGTGACCTAGTTTTGCGTCGTGACACACTCTTAGGTCACAATACATTATCAGTAAAATTTTATAACAAGAAGTCAAAATTTTTTAAGAATTACAGTAAGGACATGAAAATACTGTACATTTATGTATTACTGTGACCCAAATATTTGACCTAGTAACCTAATTTTACTTTACGACACATTTCCATGTTAAGTTTCACATTTGCGTAAAATTTCATCAATCTAAGTAAAAGGACAAAAATGTTATGGCCCCGACAAGTTTTTACATGGATTTCACATTGTGACCTAGATTTTGAACCTAGTGACCTACTTTTGCCATGATACACTCCAGCACCCCAAGAAGTATGCACATAACAAAGTTAGTAGCTGTAGGTATTATGGTATAAGAAATTTGGTGCTGACAAGGTTTTACACAGAATTTTATACTGTGACCTATATATTTGACCTAGTGACCTAATTTCCCCTCATGACACACTTTTGGGTCAAGGTACATTATCATGTAAAATTTCATAAAAAGAGGTCCAAAAGTTAAAAAAAATTAGTCAGGACCTGAAAATTCTGTATATTTACATATCGTGGTGACCCAAATATTTGACCTAGTGACCTAGTTTTGCTGTATGACACTTTCTTAGACTAAGCTTCACATTTGTGTAACATTTCATGACTCTAAATAAAAGGACAAAAAAGTTATGGCCTGGACAAGATTTTTCATACATATGTATTCTGTGACCCAGATATTTGACCTAGTGACCTACTTTTGGCACACGATACACCTCTATCCTAGGAAGTACAACCACATTAAATTTGGTAGCTGTGGGTGTTATGGTGTTGGAAATATGGCCCGGAGAAGCTTCGAACGGACGGACGAGGTGCAAACCTATAGTCCCCCACCAAGCGGGCGGGGGACTAAAAAGGGGATCAGAAGATGCAGATATTGTGAGTGAAGTGCCCTACAAAATTTCAAGATTTGAGTTGTTCTCCACAACTGTAGAGAAGGAGACACTTGATAATCTGGCTCAAGAAAACAGTCGGTTGGCCACTCAAGTTTCAGTGCTTCAAAGAGA
>CAXHWN010001146.1:115600-211600 GCA_964020975.1 Hermodice carunculata | reverse complement strand
AAAGGTTGGAACACTATGGTGACTGTAAGTTTTGGTCTTCATGTTGAAATCCTGGGGGGTTACTTCCCCGAACTTTTCGTAGGGGTGTGCAACTTTACCGATCAAAAAAAAACCACCCTCCTTTGGGACACTTTTCACAAAGTTGTAATTTTGTTAGGGAATTTTTTAACTGAAATTGTTGGAAATGTGGACAATAAGTGGTGTGAAAAGTGCTCCATGAAGAAATTTTTGACCTGAATCGGGCCAAATTTTCCCAAATTTTGGGTTCTGGAAGGGGAAAAAAAACTTATTGAGGGGATGTTTGGCAAAATACTGGACTTTTGTTAGATAAATTTTGCTGGAAAAGAGCACCTTCAGAGTGACACATACCTGGTATGACCACTTATGGGAGGCCCCCACCCCGGCCGTTGATATTTTGTGGGATGTTAAAATCACAAACCAGTACGAGACTGGTAGCACCACCACAGGAAATATGAGCCAGAGTGTCTTGAACCCTGTACATTTCATTTTGCTGAGAAATAATGAAGCAAGCAGGATCACAAGGCTATTCCAATTGTAGCACTGGTGACAGTATAATATGTGGTATTCCTTAGGACTTGTTTCCTACAGGTAGACAATGCATTAAATATATAGTATCTGAGAATAAATTTCATTAGCATTACTGAATTTGATTAAAATGTATTTTACATTAAAGGTCAAAATTTTGTGGAAATATAGATGACCTCGAGATATATATATATATATATATATATATATATATATATATATATATATATATATATATATATATATATATATATATTCATGTGGAAGATTTTATAGATGTATGTGGATAATAGAACAACTCTGAAATCAAGAAATAATTAGATATGCTGTCTGAATTTACAGGCTGGGACTAAAATATAATATGGATGACATTGATGTACTTTTTCAAGGTTGCTGAGGTTAACATCATATCTTGGATTCAGATATTATCATGATGTAACATGGATGAGGACAGCAGAACCTGAGACCAATGGGCCTCTGGTGTTCCTTTTGCTTTCTGATTAAGAAAAAAACAAGATAAGGAAGCAGCGCATATACCTGGTATTGCATAAAGATCATGCACAATCCCTAAGATGTAGATTGCACACTGACAGTGCCCAGTCAAAGTAGCTGATAAACAAGAAGCCAAGAAGGTGAACTGGAGATTCGTTAATGCTACACTTTCTTGTCACCTAGTTTACCTTGTCACAAAATTTGCAGTGCTTAGTGTAAACTGAAGAGAAGTCAGGGATAGATACCCTGACGGTGGTCCAAACTGCCACCAGTTCCAAGTGGAACAGCAACAGCAAGATCTGTGCTTGCTGACATTCAACTGGTAGCCGAAATGCCGCCAGGGAGTCTGCAATGTGTATTCTGGGTTCTGTGATGCTATGGACGCCACAGAGGCTCAGTTTTTCCAAAACAGAATCACACCACATCCATGAAATTGAACAAGGTAAAAAGTCAAAGACCACCATGCAGTGCCATGACCTACTACCAGTCGTGAATGTGGATACATGACAAGGATAGCTACAAGAAGTGTGGCTGCTCACAGTTGAAACCAAATCTCCCAATTTTAGGACAAATTTATCCTATTTAATGTACATGGGTATGGAAACCTTTTTCTGTAGTGCCTGATTGAGCCATTCTGTGCTGTTGCCATGCCTGACATGCTTGTAGAGAAGACGCACAAGGCTGCTGATACAACTATGACAGAGAAATAGCCATTAGCGATAATGACTATCTGGTTACAGTCACACCACACTGTTATGCAACAACAATGCACTGAAACTAGATTCATCCCTGGGCACACTGCTTGTAGATTTTAACTCCTTTGAAATAAAATTAATCCTTTTTGTGACTCAAAATGTATGCAAGATTGCAAGAGAAGAAAGATTTAAAATTCATGAATTTCTGCTTAAATAAATGGAAAATTATCAAATTTTACTTTAATAAACCTTAGATTCAAGTAAATGCTTGTAGATGTGCTGAAGAAGAAATAGATGTTTCTGACATGTGATTTCTTTTGCGCCTGCAAGAGTTAACAAATTAAAGGGTATACCTATAAGTATGTTGGGCGAAATCTGATTCTTGCTACTCAAGATCGTGGGAAGATTTACAGGGAATAAATGGCTACATTGGGATGGGGTTGGTTGGTTACATGCTGTCCGCAGGGCTTCCAGGGTATCCAGATACCAATGGTCGGGGCTGGGATTACACGACATTTCTACATACTGGTATTTTACCACATTGCCTCGTGGCCTCCGTTCTTATTTATTTCTTAGAATTACAACCCTGTAGCTTTTCACTGATTAATGACTGCTTTTGCAGCTCCTATACATGTGCTTGCTTTTTTTTTTTTTTTTTTTTTTATTTGTAAAGGTCTTACTGCCAGGAAGATGGCTTCTGTCCTGTGCAGTGGAAAGAATTGTGAAAGCAGTGGAGTAATTTTATAAGGCATCATTACATAGTGCCACTTAATTGGAACAAGGAAAGTCCAAGGTACTAATCCCCCTGAAGTAATAAATAAGTGAATACCTTCTTTGCACAGACAAGGTCTGTGTTCCCTGGAAGCCAAGCCAGGGTAAAGGAACAAATCTGCAATGGCCACACAATGCAAATGAAGCCGCCTTGTTCCTGTAAAATGTAAAGCACATGCCATTTGTCAGAGAATTGATTTCCCAACTAAAGTCACAGTTGTCCGTTCTAGCTATCTGTGGAGACTGGGGGGACCTGAGTTTAGGTTTTAGGTTCCAGCCTTTGGATAGGCTTGCCTAGCTAACTACATGGGTCTACATAAATGCCTTAAAAGAACAGCAGTTCCAGACTGCATAGAGCACTGCATTGATGATTTTTATCATATTTTTATACACCCCCCCTCCTCCTAAAGGAGGAGGGGCCGTCATTCCGCATTTTGTGTCCGGGCTATAATTCACTTGTCCTTCAACTTATTTAAATGAAACTGTACGTATAGGTGCATCTGGACATAAGGGTGCGCCCTGTACCAAAATTAGGTCGCTAGGTCAAGTATCTGGGTCACAGTGACATATTCTTTGAAAATTATGTCCAGGCTATAATTTCTTTACTATGTAACTTAGATTAATGAACCTTTATATACACATGCATCTACACAGAAGGATGTGTCATGTACTAAAAGTACGTCACCAGGTCAAGTATCTGGGTCACAGTGATATATCCTTATAAAATCATGTCCAGGTTATAATCCCTTTACTGTTAATTTAGTTTCATGAAACTTGACACACACATATATCTTGACCTAAAGGTGTGTCTTGAAGCTAAAGTAGGTCACTAGGTCAAGTATCTGAGTCACGGTTACACAATTATGTAAAAATGCATGACACTTCATGGCCGGGCTGTAATTCTGTTGTCCTTTAAGTTAGATCAATAAAACTTTACACACAGGTGCATCTGGAGATAAAAGTGTGTCATGAAATAAAAGTAGGTTGCTAGGTCAAGTATCTGGGTCACAGTGATATATCCTTGTAAAATCGTGTCCGGGCTATAATTCCTTTACTTTTTAACTTTAAGTTAGTTTCATGAAACTTCACACACACACACACATATCTTAACCTTAAGGTGTGTCATGAAACAGAAGTAGGTCAGTAGGTCAAGTATCTGGGTCATGTTGATACATTCATGTAAAACTACATTGCACTTCATGCCCATGCTATAATTCTGTTGTCCTTTGACTAAGAATCATGAAACTTGACACACCTGTGTATCTGGACACAAGAGTGGGTCATGCATAAAAGTAGGTCAGTAGGTCAAGTATCTGGGTCAGGATGATAGCTTATATTTATTGACTACAGTCATTCCAAAATGAGACCTAAATTAGCAAGGTTATAATGAGGCAATGGGGCATGGATCCAGCAATCTGTGATTGCCTTTTAATTTTAATTTTATTTTATTTAAAGGCTTTCACTGTGACATTCCCATGTAACTGTGCTGATAATGGCACTTACTCATGATTTCTTTTGAAGAGTGAGGGACTTGCCTGAATGGTCATGTGCATTTGCCATGTTTTGGTAGGTTAGGACTAACTGCAGGATACAGGTTTGAGTTCTTTAATCATTCTGCAAGTGAAGGACATGTTGACACATTGTAACTAAAGGCTTATATACTGTGGTCAGGGGTACCGGTAAAATATGTCAGAAAGTCGTTGCATACTATATGTGGTCCTCACCATGCAATAGTCCTGCAGGAGTGTACATGGCATGCTGAGTGATGATCTCATTTTGCAAGCATTGAATATCTTTGAAGAGATGAAATCGAAATACAGTGGTACCTGCTGAATATTGCCAGTGCCAAGAAAGGTTCATATGGCCACACTGTAGGAACACAGGAGTCAGTTTTGTGGTCAATGTACCTGTGATGACATGTCACTTGTTTTATGTGGGCACTTTTGGTGACTGAAGGGGTGGCCACAAACACCAAGTATTACTGTAGAAAGAGATTGTGACTGAGTCTCAGCAATTTGACTGTTAGAATTTTTACCCCTCAACCCATAGAGGCCCGTGGGGTATTGCTATCGCCTGCATCTATGTGTGATTCCATCTGTCCGTGTGTCTCTTCTTGCACATGATTTCAGAAAAAAGATCAGCTGGGATCATGAAACTTATTTAGTTGATCACCCATTTTGAAGTTAACGTCAAGTTCGAAGAACAAGGACCTTGACCCACTTTTAAGGTCACCCAGGTCAATTCTATGAATTTCTTGCACGCAATATCAGGAGAACCAGAATTTCTGGAATCGTGAAACATTTACAGATAATCACCCTAGTAAGAGTCTTCGTCAAGTTTGAAGGACAGTGACCTTGAAGGTCACCAGAGGCAATTTTTCTCTTTACTAAGTGTCTTATACATGAGATCTTAAGAACTGGATAAGATACGATCATAAGACTTGCAGAGTTCATCATCCTTGTAAGAGTCTAGCTCAGGTTTGTAAGGACAGTGACCATGACCTGATTTCCCGGTCACCAGGGGCAATCGATTTAAAAAAAAAATGCATGGAATATCAGTAGAACCAGATAAGCTAGGATCTCAAAACTTTAACAGTTGATCTCCCTTTCGAAAAGGGAATTCAGTTTTGAAGTAGAATGACCCTGAATCAATTTTCAGGTCATCTGGGTCAATTTATTTCGAAATTCTTGCGCACGATCTCAGGGGTACCAGATCCCTTTTGTGGGCACCTGAGAGGTTTTTAGGCGTTAGCCGTTATGTTTTTCTTGGCTGGCACTGAGGGGTCCCTCAGTCGTGTTTTGTCTTCTACTGTCGTTTCATGTTCAACCGTTGTGTGACTGTGTCCAGTTTCTGGATGAAGGTGAACTTGAAAGAGATTTGTTTAGATAGTGCAAGCATTTGTGTGTGTGAGAATGCAAATGTACCTTCACCTACCCAGAAGAAATTGGGAAAAACATCACAAATATACATGAATTGCAGAGTTGTGTTTTGAATACAAAGCTTGCATCAATGAAACAAGTTTGGGTTGAGTTCTTTTTGCCACATGAGCAATCCTTGTACCAGTGGACTTTTTCTTATGCAATTTATCAGTCTAAACACCTGTTTACAAATGTTGCAAACTTTCCTAGTGTCTTGAATGGTAGCCTTTGAATAAATGTTTGAGTGTGACTATAACTCTCTCAGGGATTTTAGTTTATTGCATGCTTTATTTAAGAAGAGAGCCCATTCTCTCGTCACCTCTCATAGCATGTGTTGCTTGTACTAAAGTGTCATCATGGCTGTTTTTACATGGTAAAGGTATGCATCTTAGGAAATGTGCTTTCTCCGTCAGCAGCTCAGGTCACTTTGAAAGCTGTAGATGTGTGAGCAAAGTCTGTAATTTTCTTAGCTTTTAGTAAGTATGTGTGGTAGAAACTTAAGTGTTCATCAGAACTTGAGTAGTTGTGGCAGTACCAATGTGGAGGAAGCATATTTCTTTTGATATGTAGCTTTACCATGCAATGTCAGTCACAGAAGGCTCCATTGAATAGAACAAGATCTCAGTTGACCACGAAAATTGACGGACCCTCAATGATCTTTTTTTTTTTTCATGTTCGAAAAAAGTGTCAAATATGTGACAGACTAGTCAAATTGCCACTGTACTTATCCAAATTTTACATTCAATTCAATTAGAATGAGATAAATTTTATTGAAGTTGCTTGCTTCAGGACAAAGAACATTTTTCTATACGTCTCACACTGACTTGTAAAAATCTATTCTTGTCGCATTAAAAATATCAATTTCATGCAATACATGTAATCTGTACTCAGTTTTATTGTTTCACAGCATAGGCATGGGTCCTGTTCATCTCATGACAAAAAAAGAAAAAAAAAAGTGAAAAATAACTTATTATTTTAATGACTGATTTTGATAATCTAGTGCCCCCAAGTGACCATATGACAGTTATGTACATACTTTTGGGCATACTTCAATGAGAAAACGTATTTTTGATAGAATTCGGCTGACATTCATGCCTTTAAAAAAAAATCATGGTATGTAGCCACCTAACTTGCTGTCGCTTTGATGCATGACTTGTGCATTGCATGTTGTTGCCTTGGTGTGTTTGCTAGGTGGTGAGACGATAGGGGCCGCCCCTAGCTTCAGCTATGTCGACCCTCTCACCTTACACATGGCTCCATTTGCCCCCGCAGGCACTGAGCTGCAGAGTTCCACCTCATCCACAGCGACACTGGTCGAGAAGCAGTCCCCGCTACCTACCAGCAAAAGTAAAGGTAAGCAATGAACAATCAAATACTTGTCAGCCAACAGTGGGGCAAATCCTCTATTAACTCATTCCATACCAGTCCCTGATTTTTCCATATATTTACCTAGATTTAAGAGGACAATTGCATATTTAAATTCTTCATAGAGAGGGCTTTCGTTCAAGTACCAACATGCGTATAGTCTTAAGTCAGTGGTTCTGGCACTACCTGGCAAGTCATGCTGCAGCTGCCACAAGGGCAACTGCAGCATGACTTGCCAGGCAGTGCCAGAACCACTGACCAAGGCCTGTGACCATAGTATGGAATGAGTTGAAAGAGAGAGGAACATCGACACACCAGAACTGTAATTCAGAACTCCTCTTTTATTAATGATATATGTGGCCTCCTCGTGGAAGCTAAGGGAAACATCCTCAGTGAGGCCAGATTATATGGATCAGATTAGTGCATGGAGGGGTTTTGAATTATGACTCGGGGGGGGGGGGGGGGGGGAGTGTAATATTTCCATGGCATGTTCAGTTTCCCATGTTTTCTTTAACATATACCACTCAATTCCACACCCACCCCCACCCCCACCCCCAAATAGAAAGCTGATAAACCTGCTTAACCTTTGTCTTCAATGGTAATTGAGCAACCAATGGACAGATATTGATTCTACTAATCACACTGAGCAAAACCTAAATATGACATGGCTGTACGAGAAAACAACAGTAGATAATATATTCTCAATTTGTTTCTTATTATATTAAATATTATAAACAGTGAAAATATTTTATAATGACACGGTCTGTTCCCTAAAAAGGCATCAGATGGCTGTCAGATGATGTCAGATAAATGAATCAAATAACCAAGGAACTTTTTGTCCTTCAAAACTTGAGTCATTAAGTGAATGTGTCAGATGATGGAGGGTCATCATGATGAGGTGTCACAAAAATCTTAATCTTTCATTGGCAGCAAGTTTGTAGTGTAAATGGGTGGAAAGATACTCTGATATCATCTGATTGTAACTCTAGAAGATTCAGCTCCAGTAAAGTTGTGTCCCTGTGTACAGAAGCGTCTTAATAACTTAATAATATGTCTCTATGTATGTTGCCCCTTAAATTCATACTTCACAAGCTGGAAAGAATATTCAGTTTGAAGTCCATGAAGTTTTACAGGAGTTCCTACTTTGGGACCACCCCCTAGGACAGACCCAAAAGTGGTCACATAAAGCAGGTGATGTTTCAATGGAGGCCAAATGACATGGGGAAGATTGCACAAGGTACTTCATGAATGTGCTCTTAAAAGGCAGGTGGTCTCTTAATGGAATGGTCTTTCAAACTACTGTACATGAATAGAAAGGCTAATGTTGGACCATTTGGGTTTCAAGGCACTGTCTGAACACTGACAGTCTTTTGTATTTTAAAGAATGGACTGCTTCTGTAAAAAAAGGATACCTGCAGTTTGTATACCATATTATTTGTCAAGATTTTAATTGTGTATCCACAGTATAATGGCTTGATTCAGTGGTCTTACAGTGAAGCTTGCCAAAGCTAGTTTAACCCTTTCCCTGTTCAATCAGCTTGTGGTCGGATATCATCTACTTCGATGTTTGTGACAAATTTCAAGAAAAATGAAAAACTGCTTGAATGAGATCTTAGATGAGAGCAACAAGGCAAGCATGCTGTAGATCAATAGCTTTCTTTGGATCAGGTAGGCCGGACCTGTGCCATGGAAAGCTGTTGCCTGTCTCAATCTAGAGGGGAAGGGGTTAATGCAGCAAGAGGTCCTGCATACAAATGTTTGTCATCTCTTTGTTAACTGTATATGGAGATGCAACAAAAGTCCCATATTGAGTTGCGGGGGGAAAAAACTCCTGTTTGTGAAATTTTTGCAAGAACTTTATTCAAGTTATATATAACACTGTGGCATTACCAGGTCAGGCCTCATTCATGGTTACATAAAGGGGGATTTGTTGATTGTTATGCAGTATTATTGTGTTGTCTGTCAATATCCCAAGTACTGGTATTGTGGCCATAATTTTGTGGGCCCATCTCAGAATTTGTTTTAAAAACTGTTCATGGAAATGGACCAGGCTCTTGTTTCCAAAAGTTACAAGACCATCAAACTGTATTTGAGTTCAATATGTGGTGATTTTAGAAGTAAGATGAAAGTATGACGTACATTTTATAGATTTAGTGTCTTGAGTAATTTTGGCTACCAGAACATGTTGCCGTACCAACGATCTGTCCTCGCGGTTGTAACTGTAGCTAGGACTGCATCCAATCGTATGACTGCACTGATGTGAAATTACCAAACTGCTAGTTTGTGATGATGGTATGTGTTTGTTTGTGTGGGATAACTATTGAAATTCCTTGAATTACATGGTATGTAAGTTATATGAATGAGTAATACATCCAAAGAAATCAGAATGCTGAATAGCACATACATTTGTCCTGCATTGTTGGCTGAATTAGAAGGGGTACATCTTTAACTACCAGCAATAGGTCATATACAACTTACCTTTTAATTAGTGCAGAATATTGTTTGTTTTACAGATTAGGACAGGAAATATAAATGTGTAATATATGTGAGAATTATGGTTTTATTTATCTTTTCGTGTGGGGTGGTGGTGGGAGAGGGGCGAGGGTCAGTATATCCTGTTACTTTCCATTGAAATTTGCAACTAAAAACCTTAAAAAACACCTTTTATAGATATGCTGGGTTTTTCGGGTAAGTCAAGATATATATATGGATGATTGTGAAAATTCTATTTCACTGGTGTCAAAAGTGAGTACATGTTGTTGATACACTGTCACTTGAACATACAATCCAATAGGAATACACATCTCCAACATGCAGGCATCTTGTCTGTGGGGTTGTGTGTTCAGCTGAATACACATAAAATTACCAACTGCCATCTCCCGTATTGTCACAGGGCATTGGTAAATTGAAGCAACGAAACCTGGAGTCGGGTGGGATCATAGATAACAAGGTTTTGTTGACCTTCATGTCTATTACCAAAAGATGGTTTTACTTGAAGGAAAAATTGAGGAGACATAGTGGACCACTTGTACCCTGCTTGTGCTTCCTGCTGGAAACAGTAACATGTAGTGCAGATACATGTATATTGTTATTAATCAAGCACATGATATCAGAGTACGATATATTATAAATCTGTGATTAATGTTGACCAAAGCAGAATATTTATTTCTAGTTTTAATGCTGTCCATTAGGACACCTTACCAAAAGTTTGACTGCTGCAGATTGAGTTGTAAATGTATATATACACTCCCCTTTCCAACCTCAATCATTAGAATATTAATTTACATCTAACAGGAACTTGCAGGATATATGTCTCAGACTTTTAATGAATGCATTTGGTAACACAGCAACAGACAATTTAAACCATCAGTCTACTTAAACTTCTACGGATGAATGTTCTGCTTAATTTAGATTTCATTTGGTGTATGGTGTTTCTTTTGGATACGATGATGTGGTTTTTTTGTCTTAAATATATTGTACACCATACTTTACTCTTTGTAGGGGGGGGGGGGGGATTCACCCTCCAAGAACTGTTGTGGCATACTCTACTGGTATTTGTGACAAAGAGGTAATACACTGGAGGCCAAAGCAACTGTGGTTGAATGCAGTTTTCAGCCATTCACCTTCGGAGGTCAACAAACCTGTTTATGTCTGAAACTTTCCAGTTGTTGCTAGATGACCACAATTATTTGGGTTTCCATTCAGTAAATTTGATCTCTGTTGCATACCTTGCAAATCCATAATAATGACAATTACTTGGTGACAGGTTAGACCAGGACAATTGAATGGCTAGTGTTGGTGCCTGGGCATTGAAGACCAGTAGCTGAGGGGCTGGACTAACAGTGTGGACTAAGCTTGGGTCAGTGCTAACTCAGCAAGGACTGCCAGTGTTGCCTTACTCATAGGCATCTGTCATGTCAGCGGGTGGCCTGTACCCAGTGACACAATACATGCTTCACACCTATTGCAAGTGTAGGTCTCCAGTTTCTTGGTTCTCCTCTAACAGCTTGGGTCTCCTTACTCTCATTCCTCAGGCTGCCTGCCAGCCTTTTCTGGCTATTGTATTATGGTCATTTACAAGGGGGGAATTTGATGACTGGAGACGCTGAGGCTGCTGGCAGCAACTGGGTCAGGCCAGTCTGCAGCTGTTGCAGCGCAGACCAGTCCACCCAGGAGAGATAAGTAACCACTGAGGCCTGGGCAACCAGTGGTGACACACCCATATAATGCACCGAAGAATAGGCAGCTCTCTTTCCACCACCGTAACCTATTGCCATACATTGAGTGCAGACACAGCAAAAGTGAGCTTGCAACTTTTAAGATGATGACATTGCTGTAGAAATGTAAGAAAGGTTTGGTCTGTAACGCATCAAAAACAGGATAAATCATAAGGCACTCTTTGTTAAGAAAAAATGCTCCTGTCAGGAGCATGGAAAATTGCATTGTAGCTTACAATATTGAATACGACAATTTTTAACAATGTGCCGTGAGGAAACTTATTGACATCTACACATGAACATAAAATAACATGCAAAGTGAGTCACAGATAGTGACATAAAGGTGAACCTCTATAAATACATTTCCTACAAATATTTGCTCTTATAAAGCTTGTGTGTGATGCATAAGTTTATCAACTGATGAACATTCATAATTGATAGACACAGGAGTTAATGATATGTTTGGCATTTTCTGTAATGCATCAGTTCGCTTCAAAATGCTGATTGTGTAAAGAGGTGCTGATAAAGTGTAGATGTCATTTGAAAGGTGTTTATTTGGATCAAACTGAAATCCAGCAGGAACGGAATGAAAACTGTATTGATGCGTTTGTCCAAGTGAAGTCTCATAGTTTATAGGATTGCAAAAAGAGTGTGACCTTCCTCCTTGTCTCCTGGGAGCAGGGTTTCCTAGTATCCTGATATTTGATATATATCACCTGAATTTCCTCATTTTATCAAGGAAGATCATTAGATCTTGTGGCATTTCACCCAGAAAAATAATAGGAGCGCACGTCTAGGCTTTATTATCTGTCGTCATTAGGTAAATGGCAGATGTTTCATCAGTAACATTTCTAAAATCTGAAGTTTCAGATCACTTAGGATGAACAGAGGTGTTGGAGGAGGCCTATACAACAAATTCCAAAAGTATGCAAGGATTATGAAATAAATTGTAGTCAAAACATGAATGTTGGTATTGTTCGACAAAAGAAATAAAAAAGACCAGGCAAGACCAGTAATGGAAAATCTGATAATGGAGAAATAGCCAGACTGGTTTCAAATCAACTCATTTTCATCAGAGATGGTTGGGATCACCTGAACAGCTGCTTATACAAGCAGGGGTAATGTTGGTAAGGATGTTAGCATTGATGTTAGGCAAATGTCATTGGGGTTGGATGTCACGATGCAGACTAAGACTACCAGCCAACTGTCTAAGCTGTCTCTTTGAAAAAAAAAAAAAGAAAAAACTGCTACAAAAGGCCACTCAGTGAGGGGAGAACAGAAAGAACACTTCTCTGATCTTACCCAACAAAATCATGATGCTTTCCTCATCTTAACCTGTTTTGCACTTGGACATGAAAGCTGTGCATGTGTGTGATAGAGATATTTGACACATGAGAGGTTAGTTACAAGCTTCATGTGACTGACACTGACTGGAACATAACATTCCAGTCAGTACACATATAAACTGCGGTAAACTATTCACTTGTCGTAAGCTGACAGACTTCAGATACAAATTAAAGACAGTCTGGTAATGATTTTAAGTTTCAATTGATGTTTAAAACTCAGTGTTGCCGACACTCACGGATTACCTGTGGGACTCCCGGAATTTTTTATGCTGAAAATTCCTGAAAAATTGTAGATTTTCGGCAGTTTTTAGCCACCTCCCTGAATTTCATCAATATTTCCTTCTATATTTCATATTAATTTATCAATCTCTCAGAATTTTACTTTCCACCTCTGGGATTTTAAGTGTGGCATGTTGGCAACACTGAAAACTGGAGACAGCACATTAAAAAAAAAAAATATACGATACAAAAGAAATCACCATTATCTTTGCCAAATGTCAATCAACAGTTAAATATCTTTTGACAACAGACACATGGCAAACTTGAGAATGTACATGTACTGAAAACTAGAAAAGGTGGCGCAAATTTGTTATGTAAGGGTGTTGTTGCTGAGACAAAGATGTTTAAATGACATCAAAGGCAGACCACCTTTGAAGGACTAAGGACAAAACAGGCCATAGGTTTGAAAATATGAGAGCATATTGTGACTGCTGCATATTTGGGGTCACTATATCCAAAACCGGAAGATTTTTGTTGAATATATGGGAGAAATCAAGATCATCTGTTTAGAGGGTCCAAGATGTTTTTTCCCAATTCAGGAGATGTTCCTGATTTATCAGTAGGAATTCTAGCGATTGAGTGGATGATTGGCAGATGGCTCGGGGGGGGGGGGGGGCAGGTCCCAAGGCAAGACATTTTTGTAAATATACAGTTAAAATGGTGCATTCTGGTGGTTTAAAATCCAAAAATCAGCTGTAGGAAAGGGAATAGGAAAACATTTAAAATGCTGATAACTGCAGTTAGATAGCAGTAAGTACACAAAACCACTGTCACAATACACACATTTCATGCAACATGTCAACTTATTTTTAATGGAAATAATTGATAATTTGGGAGGTTCTTTTCCAAGATTCGGGAGATTGGAAGACTTTAAAGAAATGAGTAAAATGTCAGGAAATCTCTCAAAAATTTTGGAGTTTTGGAACCTCAGGATCTTTTCACTTTGCAATGTTGCAGACCAAATCTGGACTTTATTAGATTTGAAGAAAATGTATACTCTAAAACACTTCGCAAGTGAATACCAAGTCTTACTGGTCATGTAGTAAAGGTCACTGGTAACATATCAAATGACCTTATGTATTTTGTTGAAATGAGAAACAGTATCACACCAGCTTTATGATTTTGGTAACAGATACAACTGCATTAAAGAGAGAACGTTCTATCCTAAAGACTAAATATAGGTCATTGTGAAGCCAGAGTTATGTCATGGACAGGATTTAATTGGCAAGGTCACATGACTATGTCATTGCAAGAAGCCTTAGCCTACAGATATGCTGGCAATGATTTGTGATTATTGCAAGAAGATTGTAGACTTACTTCAATGTAAGTTATATAGTATTTCTTTCATGTCATGCCCATTGAGATGTTACACCTAAGATCTGGAAACTGAAAATCCTAGGATTTAAGTTATAGAAAAAAACGAACTTGTATCCAATCCATCTTTTACAAGACTACACTAATCCATGAACCAAAAGAAGAACATATGGATAAAAAATATGTGGTCATGAGATGCATGTTACTTTTATGCTTCAGGTGTCCACTGTGAGCAAAAGAATAGGCTTACTGTATGTAAGACGACAGACTGTAATCTGTCTGCCAGCAGTGATTATTCATTTTAACAATTCTGTCCTTGTCCCACAGCTCCTGTTTGTTTCTACTTCTTTTGACTTGACTGTGATATTTACACTGCAGTCTATATGAAAATAGTACTGTGGTTTTTTTGTTGGTCCGTTATATTCTTTCAGAGGAGGCTGTGTGAAAATAAAACCAGTGCCAATGCTGGACGTTTGCACACAAGACTTGCGGCTTTTGCTAGGAAATCACCGGAGGATTAGTTACGATCCAGATCTGTTTCACAAAGAAAGAGTTAAGCTTGTGATGGAATATACGGCAGTAATGGAACATTCCTGTGTCCCCACAGCCATAAATGTAATCATGGTAATGGGCAGCAACCCACTATATATAAGTGCTGATTCACAGTGCAGAACAAGAAGTCTTAGATCTCCCATCAGTGATGATATTTATGTTTAATTCTACTTGACTTGGATCATAAATGACTTGACTGAAGGGAAATTGTAGCCGGCTTTTTGGTTTTTGAATATTTGATGGTGTTTTGTGAGGGATCAGGGTATTGATGTTCCTGTTTTACACCACAAAGCAGCAACAGCAATTGGATACACACAGAGAAGCCCAGGCACATGTTGAGTGCAGTCCTTCAGTAGGTCTTTGTGGTCAATGGAATCAAAGCTGTAGACAGCTTATCCATCACTGTAAATCTTACAATAACATATGGATATCAGGTACTTAACAGCTCCAGCCTTCCCCCTAAAGGAGAGTAAACATCCTCTGTGAACATACGTCCCAGTTTTCTTCTTTTTGCCTTGGAAAAGTGAGTCTTGGCACAGATAAGGCGAGGAGAAGAAGTTGTGCATGAAATGTGGTACTTGTACTTGTGACTGGTCTTAATGGTCAGCGAAACAGATAGATGGGATAAGACATCTGTTTGGATGATTAAGTATTAGGTTGTAGCAAGTCATGTTCAGTGGCAATACTTTGTAGCAAGTTCTGTTTCAGTAGCAGATGTTCTAAGTCTCCTGCCTCAGTGGATCGAGGTGAGAGATCTCCCACTTTTTCATAAATTTTTACTAAATCTCCCCCCACGCCCCCACCACCAGCTACGCTTTGTGCTTTCAGTGCTGGCTATTCCTGTTTTCCAGTACCCGCAGAAGGAAGATCTCCCACTTGAAACAGGAGCGAGGTTGGAGCCTCTGCAGTGGTATTGTACTGGAGGCCATGCAGTTGGCTGTGTGGCAAGCAGCTGGCCTTTGGCCTCTAGCTATGACCCAGGTTCAGTTCTCACCCAGGGGAGCAAGTGAAAAGAACTCCTACCACACTGGCTCTGCATAGTGGTTTTCTCCGAGTCCTTTGGTTTCCTCCATCTCACAATAAGGCTGGAAGCATATGTCAACATCTGTGCAATGGAAATAGATTACTATGGGCTCAGCTTGCTTCACAATCCATGTCAAGCATATGGGTCCATACTTTTTTTCTATCTTTTTGAATTATTATTGTATGGAGTGTCTGGTAGGGCTTCTGTGGTTCTGAGTCGTAAACATTTAATCATTTATGGAAGGTCATAGAAGATAGCAATTGAAACCAGATGTGAAACTCAAAGAAAAAATTAATGGAAAGATACATGAGTGGGTAAAATGAAAGAATAGACAACTAAAATACAAAGATAAGGTGAAGAGAGACCACAGTGAAAGTATTATATTGTCTGGAGAAAAAGGGATCAAAAATAAGTTATGGCCATATATGACACTCTTGAAGCAGTCTGGTCAGGACAGTCAGTCAACATTAGTTAAACAAATGCAATGCAAAACTAGAAAAATTTGATTTGCTTGTCAGGAAATCAGTCCGTGTGCCTAGAAAACTTTTAAAGATCACCTATTTAGTATTTATTTACCTCCTGCGACAATGTGGCTATGTCAAAAACCTATAATTGAAGTTGGAAAGGCACCTCAATCTATTATAGTTTGGAAGTTATTCAAGAACTCAATCTTGTATGTTCGCCTAATTTGCATAAATCAATATGCTACAACTTTGGTCCATGATTCATTGGATTTGGCTATGTCACAAACCAATAAATTGAAGTTAAATTGGCAGCTCTGTTTATAATAGTTTTGGAGATATTAAACTTTGAAATGTTTCAAGTGCTCCTAACTAGCATAACATAAAATGCTACAGTTTTTGTTCACAGTCCATAAGATTGGCAGGTGTCACAAACCTGTATGTACTACTTTAAATTTTGTGTCTGTTTGTGATAGGTTGGAAGATATGGAGCTTTTAAAATTTCAATTGCCCTTTATTTGCATTGGAGCTTTTAAAATTTTTATTGCCTCTAATTTGCATAATTTTTAACATCATGACTGTTCCAAACAATATGTACAACTTCACTGCAAGGTCTATCACCATGCCAAGTTTGGTACTTTTCGGAACAATAGCGTTCAAGGAAAATTGACCACAAAATTCACACAGAAATAAATAAATAAAGAATAAAGTATTTGAGGAAAAATGAGAAGTCTTTGCTTTGTCCACACACAGACTTAATTATCTGTCACATGTGGCATGTCAGCTGTCCATTGACAGATTGGACAATCTGACCAATACATGGACTTAGTCTTACTGAGAACAACCAAAGTATCGCAAGTGACTGCAGCAGTGAATTGATAAGCTGTTCCTTCAAATTAGACTTGTTGAATATCAAGTTCTCTGCACTTTTATTAGGAATATATATGGAGGAAGTCAGGAATTTTTTCTATGACTTACCAGTCTCAGACCCAGAGCGTTAGCCTGATGCCGCCTATCTATCTGTACACTGTTTGCTGTCAGGCTATTATCAACACAAATACATGATCTTTTACAACAAATTGCAAACAGTAATCAGTTAGCTAGTGTTAACGAAAATATGATAATCTTGTACAACAAATGTCAAACAGTAATTGGTACTCAGACTGTTGTGACAGGCATAAACGTATAGCCTTGTACAACAAAAAGCAAACATAGTTATCAGATGCCACACTGTAGTTATATGCAAAAATATATGATATGGACTAAGGTAGTCATCACCAATGGAACCACCAACTGAGCACCCATCCATGACAGAAGTAAAGCTGAGTAAGTGGTTCTCCTGTCAATGTCTGCCATACAAGTATCAAAGTTTGTTCTGCTATGTTTTAATATTACTACTCATGTTTAGGCCAACCCAATACATGTATATAATCCAAGATGAGTCATTCCAGTGACAGAAGCCATTCGGCTGGACCCCAACACTTGCCACATTGATGTCACTTGGCACCTTTATATTGCTCTGAAATGTGGCATTTCAGCTTGTATATGCTCAAAAAAGAAAAAAAAAAGTTACGAAACTTCTGTTCTTTACTTGCTTAAATGGACACCCTTTGGTTTAAAAAGCATAATTTTACATTCCTCGTATTTTCAACTACTGTATTATCTCTTGTAAGCACCCTGCCATCATAAGTGCCCCCCACTACTTTTCTGGCACAAAGGTTCTGAAATATTGGAAAATTGTGCGTATTTTATGATGATATACCAGTTGATACAGCTAAAATGTTTCAACTTTAGATCTAAAATTGGAACTTATTTCAATCCAATTTTCTAAGTGCCCCAGACATTTAAAGGGATAATACGGTATTCTTACAGTTCATACCCTTTTACAAATGCATGGACAGCCTGCTGCAATATGTGGAGCAGTAGATAAATTCTGTAGAAACCTTTCTTTCTTTCTTTCTTTCTTTCTTTCTTTCTTTCTTTCTTTCTTTCTTTCTTTCTTTCTTTCTTTCTTTCTTTCTTTCTTTCTTTCTTTCTTTCTTTCTTTCTTTCTTTCTTTCTTTCTTTCTTTCTTCCCTTCCTTCCTCCCTCCCTCCCTCCCTTCTTTCTTTCTTTCTTTCTTTCTTTCTTTCTTTCTTTCTTTCTTTCTTTCTTTCTTTCTTTCTTTCTTTCTTTCTTTCTTTCTTTCTTTCTTTCTTTCTTTCTTTCTTTCTTCCCTTCCTTCCTTCATCCCTCCCTCCCTCCCTTTCTTTCTTTCTTTCTTTCTTTCTTTCTTTCTTTCTTTCTTTCTTTCTTTCTTTCTTTCTTTCTTTCTTCTTTCTTTTTCTTCTATCATTTTCCCTCTCTCCCTTCTTCCTTCCTTCCTTTTCCTATCCGCTGTTCTCGTTCTTTTTCTGTCTTTGTTCCTTATTTTTTGGTAATATTTACTCATCAGTGCTGGGTTGCACCAACAATAAAGTATTGTGGTTCATATCACAAGTTTTTGATTGATGTGATTTTTATCTGGCCTGGTAAGAATTTCACTTGTCACAGGAAAGTGGATCTGCAAGTTATCCAGTCCCAAGATTCATCCCAAATGGTATGCTGATAAATTTATATTCAACAGGTTGTAATTGAAAACCTAAATTTTTAACAATCAACCTTAGGAAAACTAAAGCAATTAGGATATTCATGCCACAGCTTTTACATAGTTTGATAAATGGAGGCACAAATGATTGGAAGAAACTGATTAGTCATTATACAGTACATTGGTTTCCCACTGCAGCAGGTGATTCTTATGATTGGTCAGTATTACAGTATATGTATATCCCAACATTCACACCTTTTGATGTATATCAATATTTGAGACCCAACTGTGTTCCATCATGCAGGTAAATGTAACTTGAAAATTGTATGTATTTATCATGTTGTACTTCTTTGAATACCGTTTCTGGCAATTGAATACCGTTTCTGGCAACACGTGGAAGTAGGTATGAGATTGTTTGACTGCATTAAATATTGATACTAATTTGGGGATGGAGTTCTGTTTCTCGAAGCATACATATCTATTTTCATGTCTGAAAAATAAGTCGTGCATTGCCCTGTAAACAGGTTAAATGATCTACTGATGTATGTATTGACAATATGATGGATGCTGAAAAGGTGGCAATTCAGAGATTAAAAACAGAGAAATCTGCTTTGATAAGAGTAGATCTGTACTTGGTAATTTTTCTATGAATCAGAACGTGTTTCTGGAGGTGGCCTAGCCAAGGTGAATGAAGTGAATACACGTAGTTCACTGTGTAATAAAAAAAAAGAAAACAGAAAGAAAGAAAAAAAGCCCCGAAACATAACTACACTGATGCACTTGATTACTTGGATACCACTGGTCTGTGTTTAAGGTGTACACAACCTATGTGGTGCTATCCATTAAGGGCAATGTGGCACCTTTAGCCTGTACCTATTGCCACAGGGTCATCATTTTATCCCGTAAACAAATTTGAGTGTAAATACATTACCCGCAAAGCTTTATTGCCTAGACTTTACTTAATTTCATAGCTGGTTACTTACATACAAGGGTCATATTTCCTGCATTGCCACAAGGTATGAGTACATATTTACAGACACATTCACCCCTATTTTAACACGACCTGTGTGTGAGGTGCTATAGTGCTTTACTAGCGGTTACGTGTCTTGTCGTGTGTGGTTAAGTAACTACCCAGCAACTGTGTGCATACATTGTGTTAACATGTTGTTGGTTCTACACTTAGTACAGGAAAGGTATCATCTGTCCTGGCCCATTGGTGGGTTCCGCAAACGGCTAATGACCACTGACTTCTGAGGTATATCTTCCATTCTCCCTTCTTGTTGCTTGATGCTGCCAGTTCATTATATGTTCACCTTCTCCCCGCCCGGTGTTTAATGTATGTAGTATATTGCTGTTTGCTTGTTTTCTTGCTACTTAATAGCTTTTGGATGCCTTAGATGTACCTGTAGTGGATTTTTCCCTCCAGTGTATTATGTTCTCAGTGCATGCTAGATGCTGCACAAGAAACTGGCATTTTGGTGATGGTAAAATAACTTGAGGTCAGTGCTCAAGCGAATATGATAAAATTGAAACTATAATTTTGATTTGCATGCAAAATGGTTGCCTACTAAACAGACTATTGTTCTGCATGTCTGACTGCGCTCCATGGAGAAGTGGAGCTCCTACACAGTAACAATAGCGTAACTTAGTCTGTCTTAGCAGGCAAGCAAAATGGTTGCAAGCCACTGAGATACATGGGAGTGGCTTTGTTTTGTTGGTCAGCTAGCAGTGAGAACAAGTTTGGCTGGAACATTGCATTATGTTCTGTGTGTGAACCATGATGATCGTGTTGGATGGCCTGGTTCTAGTTGTATCCTCAAAGTGCAACAAGTGTGCATAAAAGACCTAAAAATTAAAATAATAGTACACCAGATCTCTTTTACTGCCTTGGTTTTTGGCCAATTCATGGTACAAAAGGACGATCCCCCTCCCCCGTCCCCTCCAAAAAACGATTGTTTTGGGTGACATTGCTAGTCATAACATCAAACATTTTTCAATCAAAACAATTCAAACTGGGTGAAACAATTTTTATCTTGGCTGTTGGATGCTGGCCATAACATAACACTGCACAACATTGACAAAACATATCCACCAATCCACCAACACAAATTGATTTATCCCCCCCCCCCCCCCTTGCTCAGGAGCACATGTGATATGGGTGGTGCTCTTGCTGTTTCATGTCGTACCATAGAAGTTTAAAAGTCTACATATCCATAAGATAACTAGACAAGTATAAAAAAAAGTCATAACGGTCATTTCTATCACAGTATCACATTTGCTACATCAGCCTGGCTTGGTGATCAAGAAATTCAGGACCCTCCATACCATAATGCGACAATTAGTTCACAGTTGCATGTTGTTTCCTATTATAGCACCAGTTCATGGTTAGTTACTTGGAATTGGCATTGGACTTTGGCATGAGTACAATAATGGAACGGTCATTGGACACTGCCGTTTAGACATGTATTTACGTTCTGTTATGAGTGGACGTCTGTTTCAGAAATACATGTTGACTGTAAGCATAGTTCAGGAGATAATGTTTAACCAGCAATAGGTTTGCACGTAATATACGGACCTATGTAATGATGTTGTTGTTGTGGCATTTGATGCATCTCATCCTTCAAAGTATAATGTTGGTTAGTTTAAACAACTTTACTTTTTAATTTTTAGCATGCACTGTTATCAAAACAGTTTTTAAAAATTGAGAGGAATATTGAACCTGCCAATTTGTTTGTCTGTGTGTGTTTTTGTGTTTCTTGTCCTTTTTGAATTTGTTTTGTTTTGTTTTTCTGGTCCTTTTTGGTTGTGTTTTTGTTTTTGTTTTTTGGTTTTGTTTTGTTTTTTTTATTGTTTATTTTTTTTTTTTTTTTACAAAAAGTGTGAATCCAAGAAGTTTCAAACGCATTGAATACAGTCAGAAGACTGTTAGTATTACAAAAATATGACTTTGTTTTCAGTCACCAGGCTTTGAAGCAGAAGTTAGTTTAGATTTATATAAAGGCACTTGTGTATGCCCATGCATGAAAAAAGCTGCATCCAATAATTGAGTTGAAATGGTATATACAATGAAGGAATGGATTCAACTTTAAGTCTATCTTTATATTGGGCATTGTTACCCTCGGCACATAAAGTGCTGGAGGGTATTGTCATCCCCTAAATCATCCATCCGTCTGTCTTGCTGACGTTACCACAATATCTAAAAAAATATTCACCTTAGCTTCACCAAATTTTTGTGAGAGATGCACCTTATAATATAGACCATGTTCCTACATAAAACCAGCCTCCTCTGATTATTTTTAAACTTTTTATGAAACTTTTAATTTATTTATTTGAAGGCCGTCTGAGTGGCGTCAACCCTGAAGACATTCCTACGATATCTCAAAAAATATTCACCATAGCTTTTCTAAATTTTTATCAGAAATTCACTTTATGATGGACCAGGTTCCCTCTGAAAATCAGCTTCCTCTGATTATTTTTAAACTTTTTATGAAATTTTTGATATATTTATTTGAAGGTCATCTGAGTGGCATCAACCCTGACGGCATTTCCTCAATGTCTCAAAAAGTATTCACTGTAGCTTTACTAAATTTTTATCAGAGATGCACATTATAATGAACCAGGTTCCTATTGTATACCAGCTTCCTCTGATTATTTTTAAACTTTTTAGGAAACTTTTAATGTATTTATTTGAAGGCTGTCACTCTGACGACGTTACCTTAATAGCTCAAAAAATGTTAACCGCAGCTTTACCAAATTTTTGTCAGAGATGCATCTTATGATAGACCAGGTTTCTATTTAAGCCTAGCTTACTCTTTTTATTTATAAAATTTTCATGAAGTTATAAAGTATTTATTTCAAGGCTGTCTGAGTGGCACACAAGGGGACGACATTGTCATAATATCTCAACAAGGATACATTGCAGCTTCACCAAATTTTTGTCAGAGATGGACATTATAATGGACCATGTACCTATTGAAAACCAGCTGCCTCTTATTATTTTAAATTTATAAAACTTTTGAAGTATTTACTTGAAGGCCCTCTGAGTGGCACACTAGTAGACAATCTTGTTACCATAACATCTGAAGAAGGATTCATCACAGCTTCACTAAATTTTTGGTGCAGTTACACCATATTATGGCACCTGTGAAGTCTCAAAAAAAAAAAAATGCAGAATTGAGGAAAAAAAGATTGTGGGCACCGAGGGTAATCCGTTCTCTGAACACTATTTTTTAGTGGTATGTAGTTACATTATAGCATTATAGAAGGCTGTTAGTGGCTTGTAGGCCAACATTTTATATATGTATGCAATGTATGTATGTGTCCTGATATTATCATCCTAGCAAACATGTACCCTGCACATGTCTTATTATTGCCCTTTCTTAGTGGAAACAGAAAGTTTGCTAACAGTTTTTGTATTTAAACTGTGCAGTGGAGATTTTTTTTGTTTTTTTGTGTAGCTCTGCTGACCTGAGGTTGCAGAGCCTATGTGACCCCACATGTCTGTGCATCTGGCCGTAAACTTTTGCTCGTTAGCACGAAACGGTCCACAGTTTTCAAGTTTACCCAGTATAACTTTCAGGACTTTTAGGGTGTATGAAAATCTAGGTCCCTTTTGATATTGGTGGTGCCACCTACAGCATTATGTGATATATCGGTTGAAATATAAAAATCTTGTGAATGCCCTAGCATTTTTTATGGATCTTCATGAAATTTGGTGACATTATGGGGGAGGTCAAAATCTAAGTTGCTAATGATACTAGTTGCGCAACGTATAATTTGACAGAAATTATGAGCCAAAATGTGTTTTAAGATATGAAATTCCATTTCTGGAAAAAGTAATTGGATTAGATTTACAAAATTTATAGGATATATACCATATCCAATGCTAGAATGTTATGTAATATCAGTGACCCTTTACCTATTTTTGTGAGTTCACCATGCCTGTAAAGTTGAAAGAGGTGATTTGTAATGACAGGCTATAGCTTTGACATCAATGGCAAAGAGAATGAAGCCTCAGTCAAAATTGCACTTGATTACATTGTACATAAAACTGTACTTGGTGACCAACTTTTTTGGGTCACTGTGACCCGTAATTATGGAGTTTGAGGGTTGTCCAAATTTATTGTCTCTCTTCAACAACTTGAAAATTTAAAACCTGATTTGAACAAACAGACCATGTATGGAAAGCTGAATGTGGGGTGCATATTTTGAACAGTGACAATTTTTTAATTGAGTTGAAGGTCAAAGTCAAATGGCCAGCTGGAATATAGGGGTTATCTTGTGAATGCTCTGCACCCTTTTTTTTGAGTTAGGCCCATATAACATTTAAGAGTTATAAAGTGTATGGAAATCTTCGTCAACATCAGTGTTGGTGGTGCCACCTAGAGGATTATGTAATATACAGGTCAAAATGTGAAAATCTTGTGACCGCTCCAGCATCCTTAATTTTTGATGGATCATTAGGAAATTTAGTGGCATTGTAGGAAAGGTCAAAATCTTGGTTGGTTATGATATAAGTGGTGCCACCTATAATTCAACGGAAATTATGAGTGAAAATGTCTTGAAAGATACAAAATTCCATATCGCAACAAAGCTAAATTTAGAATATATAGATCATGTCCAATACTAATATATTATGTAAGATCAGTGACCTTGACCTATTTGTGTATGATCACCAGACCCATTAAGTTGGAAGAGGTGATTTTGTAATGGTAGGGTATAGTTTGGGCATCAGTGACAAAGAGAATACAGCTTCTAGATCCAAATTGCACTTGAGTCATGTACATTGTATATAAAACTCTAATTGGTGACCTATGTTATTGGTCACCATGACCCAATGATTATGTGACCTTGACCTATTTTTCAAGGTCATTAAGCACTTAAGAAAGAGACATTTAATTCAAGATACAGTAAAACCTCTCTAACCTAACACCTCGCTATACTGAACACTTTTTTTTGTTCCCAAGGGTGTTCGGTACAGGGAGGTTTCACTGTATTGATAAAGAATAAGGTGAATGATGCCAAATAAACCATCAATGTGTCTCATGTGGAAGTTTGATATTGCATAATACTGCTAACATTGATTAATTTTTCAGGTTCATGGATTGAGTACATTTCAGAAAATGATTTTTTGGTGATGGTGATCAGCAGAGCTCATGTGCTTCTTGGTTTTTGGTTAAGAATTCAGCCATGTGGAAACAAGGCACTGCAGAATCTCAGTGTTCCATGTCACACGGTATTGGTCATCTGATAAAATTGGGTTAACTGCATACTGCTTGACCTAAAGACCCAATAGTGTGGGATTGAATCTTCCCTTTGGTAGGTTGTCTTTGCAGAACAAGGGAATTTGTGTGTGTGTGTGTGTGTGTGTGTGTGTGTGTGTGTGTGTGTGTGTGTGTGTGTGTGTGTGTGTGTGTGTGTGTGTGTGTGTGTGTGTGTGTGTGTGTGTGTGTGTGTGTGTGTGTGTGTGTGTGTGTGTGTGTGTGTGTGTGTGTGTGTGTGTGTGTGTGTGTGTGTGTGTGTGTGTGTGTGTGTGTGTGTGTCCTCCTTCTGGAAACAGATCCTGTGTTTTTAGCAGTGTATGTTTTTTCAGATCTCAGAATGCACGCATTCAGTGCTGGTGACACATTGAAGCTGCAGGAAATTTATCATTTCAGTTTCTGTACACTTAGTTTTAAAACAAAAATATCTTTCAAGAAGACTGGTGACACCTGAAGCTGTTATATATACATGTGTATATATATAAGGCTCCGACTGTCTGGGTTTGAGTGGGTATAATATGGGGTTCTATTGAAGTTAAAAGAGATTTAAAATCCCATTCTCCAACCTGAACCCAGCAAGTGAAAAGTGTAGGGAAAGAGGTGGTTAATTTCAAACTTTACTGCCTAAAATGCATCATCATTTTAACTTTGTATGTATAATAATTTCTTTGAGTCACTTTCTTCCAGCTCCATTATGTTGTCACTTCATGTGTCCCTCTTGTAAATAAACTGACAGGGAAATTTCCCTCTTTAACAGATGTCAAGTTGGAGCCTGTGCTCACATATCCTGTGTTCAGTTCACCCAGCGGTTGTACAGCTCAGCTTTTGTTATTACTCCTGAAAAAAAAAAGAGAAAGAAAAAAGTAGTATTTGTGCTGCATAAGTAGCCATGGAAAACCTTCAATTGCAGAGCAAGCTTAGCTGTATGGAAGGCCATGTGACCAGTGCTGCCCATCCCTATTGTGTCATGTTGCTTTGTCATAGGACCCAGCTCACTTGTGCTTGACTTAGTGGTTACTGCTGGATGGGGCTATCTGCCTGTAAATACATGCCACTCTGCATATTGTGACATTGGGTACTTAAAATTCAATGCAAATGTAAGATAAATTTTTAAAAGTTAAATGAATTTTTTGCCCAGTGTTCCCTATGTAAAAATGAAGACTCAAGTATGCAAATGACTTTGTTTTACTTTTTTTTTGGTAGTCATACAAAAGGACTTACAATTTATGACCACATCATTTTGAGACCAAAATGGCTTTTGATGTGGCTTTTTTTCTTTTTTTCCTTTTTTTTTTTTTTAAGCCATTCAATAGGACTTGCAATTTCTGACTACATCATTTTGAGAACAAATAGCTTTTGTGGTAATGTCTCCTTAATCAAAGTAGCTATAGTTTAGTTCTTTCATGAGGAACCAATTAACTGTCCCATTCCCTCCCAAACCAGCCAAAACAGGCTGTTGGTCAAATATCATCTTCCATTTTTTTAAAAAACCAATTTCAAGAGTGATGAAAACAGATTTGAATAAGCAGTTTTTCTGGGCATGGAGCCTTTGACGCACACCAAAGAAAACTGTTGATTCAGTCTGAAATTTAAGGGGTATGGCATAACAGACAGCATAAATAAAACACTGAGATAAGTGATACCTCCTACTAGCCCAGCCACTTTTGGGTAGGTTGAGCAGCAGAGGGTTAAAATACAGAGCTGTCAGACACCGTCACTTTGAGGTGTCTATTTTTGTAGGAAGAGTATGAAAAACAAAAGGTTTTCACCTGGGGGTAAGGAAATTTGAGCCATACGAGAAAAGGAATACTTTTGGAATCAGGTGTGTAAAATATATTAAATTTTGCCCTTGAACAAGACTGATGTACATACAGAGGAAAGGACTACATGTGTGGCCTGTATAGCACAATTGTTAGTCTGACTAGAACTGTTTATAGCTGCTGTTTAACATATTGTTTTCATATGAAAAACACAACATGAAGGCATGGCTCCCTTAAGTGCAGGAGTGAAAAGTTTGACTGGTTTTACCAAAGTAGGGCTCTTCAGGAACTTTGTTTTCATGTGTATAATTAATGTATATTTCTTCGGTTTTTATGAAACTTGAATATAAATGCTGCACAAAAATTATGTCCCATTGTAATACCAGGCGTGTATGTAGCGAAGATGCAATACTAGGAAAGAAAGTAGCATGACAGGTTTGTGAAAATAAGTATACACCAGTGGAAATATCAGTACATAGGGGATCAGATGTCTGCAAGGCTGTTGGTCCCCCTCCCTTGTGACTTATAAGTGAAGGTTGGGAAGAAGTCTTTATAGATAACTGTGGGGTCTGTTTGCAAAAGGAGGATTGTCAAGATGACTTCCATCTATAGGGCAGGTATGATGGAGTTCTGGGAGGAATTTGAGGAGAGAAATAACAAGAGCAAGTCCCGTGGGTGTTCACCCTATTACACTGTTGTGCAAGAGTATGGGATGCCGGCAGCAATTGTGAAGCAGAAGATGGTGGTTTTAGCTACTGCAGATATCGGCCGGAAAAATCGGACCCACAGCACACATGTTCTGCTAATGTTGCACTGTTTTCACTGGGGGGAGGGAAGGAGGGGATGGGGAAAGGCTGCAACAGGCAGTGCATTACCAGCTCTGGCAGGCTCCGGAGAGCGGAGACAGCCGACACCTGTGAACAGCTTGAGCTGCAGCTTCTTATTTTGATGTAATTGGATGCTGGGGAATCAGGAATTGCATAAATACACAGGAGAATGTGGAGTATTGTTAAGCCACTTCCTGCAAGGCTCAATTGAGATTCTGTTATCAGTGTATCAATATACATGTATAGCGTGACCCACATTGTATATACCCTCAGATATGTATCAGTGCGTGCTCTCGCACAGCTCTTTGTTATATGTTGTGTTCAGGTGTGGGAATTCTGCAAGAAATTGCAGTGTTATACTGAAAGAAAATAGTGTAATGGTGCACAGGTACTAAAATGCGAGTGCTTTGTCTGTCGGAGAAAAACATTTGAATGAACAAACTTCATGTCTGTATCCAATGCGTATTCATTATTCAACTGTCATTACAAGGGAGATTTTAAAATACCATGAAGGATAACTGGGGATGGGTGGTTGGGGAATAGAGATTCCAGTCAAATGTTGTAGAACAACTCTGAGACACATTTGAACAAGCATTTGTGATCAATGCTATAGACGTTCTTTGGCTGGCGGTCCCAGTCTTTGCTTGGTAAATGACTGCTAATAGCTGGGGGATAGACTGCCAGTAGCTGTACAATGTAGACTGCTAAGCCAAGTGCTATTTATTGGGACTTTTAAAAAGAGCTGAATACCACAGCATACAGCAATCTTTGACTGATCATCTCAAGGACATGCTTAGTAGTGGTCATGCAAAGCACGTGGTCTTTTCAAGCACTTGGACCCTAATGAGTGTGACACTAAAAAGCAGGTGTTTCTCATTGGAGTGGTCTCTCAAAGAAGAGACTTCTGTATAATTTTTTCACAATAACACACATCCATGGGGAGCTCAGGGTTCAGATTTCCCACTACAGATTGAACGTAAACATGTACTGTACTGACCAAATATTGTGAAGAATATTCTGAAATAATCTGGTTTTAAATGTCAGCAGATAAGCAGGGCCAGGTACTGTGGGTACAGCTTGACAGGTCTGGCCATTCCTTCACCTGAAAAAAGACTGAATCCACAGTCAATGTTTCTTCTACAATTATCATGAATAATGTTTCCCGTTTTGTGAACGTGAAGCAGATGACATTAAGTTTGTAATGCCGGTTTTGGCCTCTCAAAACTGACATGGGTTACAAAAAGGAAGGCTGGTGGGTAGGTATATAGCATCAAGCAGTAGTCTTGGAGAGATTGCTTTGTGTTGGTTACAATATAGATGTCATAGCCCAGATTAAGTTCGGGGCATAACGTCATGGCAAGCATTGACATGTGACATGGAAAAGCGAGATAATGCATTCTTGTGTCATCCCATTGTTTGATTCAGTGTGTCTGGTTCAATGATCCTATGTGTCTCGTATTTCCATTTCCTTTCATCCAGCTGAGCATGTTGACAAATGAGGATCCCAAAAGAAAGTCATATTTTGATCATTGTAATAGTAAAATTTGAAGTGTTTCACCCTTGGGAATTATTATGGGTCCTGAATAAAAGTCGACTTTATCTGACGTTGACGTTGTCAATCCAAAGCCATTGGGCCATTCTCTGTCACGTAAGACTCTTGCCGGCAGAACAGACCAATCTCAAGGTTGTGCTCATTTCTGATAAAATAAAGAAAAAACTGTTTAATGTGTATAGGTGTCAAGCCAGGCCACTCTCCCCCACCGTGTATGTTGGGCTGTGAGTCAGCTGCCAGAAAAATGACCAGAGTAGTTTTTTTTTTTTACATTTGTTTTGATGTATGTACCTGTTTGTGGTTTGACCGAGTGAAAACAGTTGTAAAAAACAGGTTTTTGTTATCCATGTTGCCACCCAGTGTTTGCCTGGCAGTATCATCATGGCTTTGTACAAGTGCGTAGGTACACGTACAAGTAAGCTGAAACTAAAGACCCACATTTTATGGTTTCAGGTGATGTTGGATCTGATGCGGGATCATCATTTCACCGAAGGCTGTCCTTAGGCAAGGGCAAAAACAAAGCCAAGAACCATACCAGTCAGGTGACCACGCCACCAGACAGCCCCAATCAGCCAACCAAGGCAAAGAAATGATGGCCCTCAGGCAGAGCCACGCTTCAGAAAGAGGTCAACACAGCATGGCTTGACCATAAAAGTTGCCTGCATCGAGAGACCTTCACTCTTCTTTTAGTCCTGACATTGGGGATAGACTGGGCAATCGGCAGCAATGAATTAGCTACAAGCAATTCAATTTTGAGGCAACAAGAAAACATCGTTGCCTGAAGCCAGTAGCACATTAAATGCATGTTCTCTAGATTTTTAACTTTGTTGGTAAGTTTGAAGAAAAAGAAATGCAGTTATTAAAGTGTCAATTAAGGATATGAAGTGAAAGGTGCATTGTCATGTCAGAAGTTGTCAATTAGTCAAAAAGCAGGAATTGGACAGCATAGTTGTCGAGCTGTCAATGGGAAAGCCCATGGCACTAAAATGTGATTCACCCAGGTTGAGCTTGAACAAAAGTAAGCCTGCCATGGAAGAAACAGACAGCTGACCGAAATAAAAACACAAGGAATCTGAAATGCATGTACAGCAAATTCCTGTCTGTCCTGATTGAACCCAGTGCAATATGGCGATGCTTGTCAGTTGACATACAGCCCACTTGTGAACCTGTGTGTCTTCCTTTCTGCCTGTGTTTGCTTCAAGCAGCTGATTCTGGAGAGCTACATGGAGATGTCAGAAAGTGATGTGAACTTTTCAAGAAAAAATTCCCACTAGAAGTTTCAGCCGTTTTTATGGGGATTATGGTCTGTTGAAGAGGGCTGGTGTTTGGTTGAGTCCGTCATGTTAATACCTTTATTCAAATGACTTGTAAAATGTTATATGGATAACCAAATTACACACTATGAGTTATATGCACCAAAGGGAAGGACATACAAATTTGATCACTAGGATTTGATATATAAAGTGTAGCAAGTGAGGAGATACATTGAGTGTTCTGATACCAATAATGGACATGACACACAGGTCAACAGCAGTGCTTCCCACTTGAATCCACATGCCACTCACACCAGTACTCTGATAAAAACCCCAACCTAAATCTAACTTTCAGATTGAAGCTCTAGTTTCTTGGTGTGTTCTGAGTTGCACATTGACACACTCGGGTCCCTAGTCACAACAAATGTACCACATGTATACACTGGTATAGGTATTCATTTAAGTCAGAGCAGGTAGAATTCAACATGCCTGAAAAAAAATCAAAGGCTTGACGTCAGTATGAGTTGTTATTTCACAATATAAAAAAGGACTTTACCGTCAATAGATGTTGGACAGTTTTTTTAGTGTAATTTATATGCTAGTTTGTGTTGCTTCAGTTAACGGGCCAGTTGCAATACAATTCCCAAAACACCCTGTGAGCAACAGCCACAGCCACACCCTAAAATTTGAGATACAAGCCTCTGCTCTTTTTGAATGTGTGTATATATATATATACATATGATATACATACACACACACACACACACACACACACACACACACACACACGTATGTATATCTGCTTCCAAATGAATCTGTGAAAGCCCTTTGGCAAGAAACACATAGGTTTCAGATTACGTGGGGGAGATGATACAGTTAACAAAGAATAAAGAAATTATTGGCTTTTAAGAAGACTACTGGCCTAAATGGGCAAAATTGTTGTTAGATAGAGTGTGCAGGAACGCTGTGAAGTTGGAGACTCCTATGGCTGCAGAAGACGTGAAATATGGCTCCGTTGTTTTATTGTTGCCATGGATGGTCCCATCTTTTGTACACTTTATGTAGGCAGGGTGTTTGTACATGCGTGTGAATGCTTGAGAATATTTCATTTTAAGTTGACCAGTCAGTTTGTAAAAGATATCATGTAGATAATTATGACATTATATAAAGGGCAATTTGCGATAAATCCTGTGGCATGTGCATTAAAGTCTACCTGCAGTAATTTAGGTAAATTCAGTTTTGTATCAAAATCATTGACATTACGAGTTTGAAATTGAGAAAAAGTTGAAAATTGCAGTGAGAGCGGCTTAAGGGTAATAATAATGAATTGGTACATGTATACTGGTTTGTGTCAGATGAGCCATACATTGTATATTGCTAGGTTTGGATTAGCAGTGCATTATGGGTTTGCTTCTTAAAATGGAAGATGCCAATGCAGCTTACACGTGTTGCACGTGGAGGCAACGCACAGCTCCCAGCTTGTGACAAGCCCAGTCTCAACTGGTACTTATATCGATAGGTGCTGTGCCACACGTGGAGGCTTCAGTCATGAGGCAAGTTTACATGAGTCAGTGGCATTGTAAGTACATACCGGTGGTGCTGACGACTGGCATGTACAGGTATCTGTGTCTGATGTTACATGGTCATTGGAATAACATTGCATTGAAAGATCACAGTCTGGCAGTTTTTTCTTCTGTTTTTTTTTTCTTTTTTTTTTCAGTGTGTGATATTGTAAGAGCACACAGTGAAAACATGCCACACTGCTATGAAGTCCTCATTGGACTTTGTTCTTCCTGTATTAAGTTATAGATCCAGTTTCCATGTGCAGGTCCAATTACATTTGAAACTGATACTACGAACTGATACTACTCATAGGGAACGCCACCCATTATTGTTTATCTGCCAACAAGCTCATATCGCTGCTTAGTCACTGCATTCCAGCACCGTTTTCACATTGTTTTATACATTTGTATTAAGAAAGCAAGTACCAAAGGCTTGGATTTCAACTTCTTCCTCCAAGCATGAAGGGAAACTTTGCTGTGGGGTGTCAGCAAGGAACTGGGCAGAAGCTGTGACTTTACACCATCTTCACAAGAGGATGTTTCGGATTTGATTCATTTGCTTGTGTATTGGGGGGGGGGGGGTGTAGTCAGTCAAAATACTTTGTAACACAGAGGACCTCGAAAGTCCTCATATGTGTCGTTTGTGATTGTCAATAGATTTTGGTATGACTTGCATTTCATGTTTTGCGTTGAGAAAATAGAAGCCTTGTGTCGGTGAGTCTGGCTGTGGTGCATGAAGCAGACATGCACTTCTGGTTGGCAATCTCTATGTTGTGTTTGTATCAGAAAGCAGATTCGAGCAGGGCGCGGCCCCATCTCAGCGCGACAAAAGGGTAGTTCAGATAAGGGACATGAGATGGTACCTGTAAGTACTGCACAGTACTCAAGCCTTTCCGTGGACAACATTATCAGAGCACTTCATGGTCATTTGCTGTCCCTGAGTAGTTTGTACTTCAGCACAGTTCACCGGATCATGTAAACCACTGATATCTATGTGGTCACCTACTGCACTGCATGCAACACAGGTACCAGTTTATGATGTAAGCATGACTTTCCCATTCATAAATCAGCCAAACTTTTTTTTTTCTTTTTTTTCTTTTTTTTTTTTTTGTAAATGGATTCAAGTTACAGTTCAAAGTTCTAAAGAAATAAGAACAGTTATGCCATATGCCCCCTTTGTCTGTTCTGTACATCTGCATGTGTCAGATGCTTATTTCCATACTATCGAAGGAGACCAGCTGTCTACTCACGAAAAACAGACCATCAAGGGTTTTTAGTCTCATTCGATGCACAGGTTAGCAGATATTTTGTGGACTATGGAGGCAGGCGTGTGTGTTCACTTTAGCATGAGATATATATAATGAAACCTGGCTTGAAAGACCATGCAAGGGATGACCAAATTGTGGTCTTTAAAGATTGGTGGTGCCTCATTGGAATTATAAATAAAATGGAAAGTACTGTTATAAAGCAAATTATCCTGGAAGGGTGGTCTTTCAAGGCAGGTGATATCATGGGAGGGGTCTGTCAAGACTAGATGGCCCAATGTACTTGCCTCGGAGACGCATGCTACAGAGAGAAATGGACAGTCACCATGAGATGGAAGGGGAAGACTGCATGCCTCATAAATAAATCTCGTACAGAAATATTTAGGTGACTTGCATTGCATGGAGCCCATATTTATTTATGCATATTGCCCTCCCCCTCCTTCCACTGGGGATGCATATAGTGTTAAATCCTTTCCTCTTAAACTGGCCAAAACTGGGGGGGGGGGGGGGGTAAAGGTCATCTGCTCCAGTGTTATCAAGATCACATGCCCCTTGTCAACAGCTGTCCCTGACATGGGTTGGTCACTTAGTGCCCAATCCATGCCAAGGAAAGCTGTTGACTCAGTGCTAATTCAATGAGAAAAGGGGTTAAATTAGTAGAATTTTTTTGCTCTGCCGCTGCCACATCTGCCAACGTAAAAATTTAATTTTTGCTATGACTGTCCTCCATATTTTCCAATTGCTTTGAATTGTGGCATACATACTCTACAGGTCTGGGAAATTCTTTTGATGTAAGTACATACATTGTCATGCTCCATTCATTTTATTTTTTAATTTTTTTTGGGTGGGGGGGGGCGGGGGCAGACTTGGCTAATATGACTTGTTGGCTAACAGCTCTGTAACCAATTCATTTTTTTGCTTTGAATTTTGGCACACACACTCTAAAGGTGTTAGAAATGCTTGTGGTATGAGTATTAGTGTGATGCAGCAGTTATTTTTTTACGATCCCTCAATCCCCTGGTATATACATTTTTAGACATTTTTGCTGACTATGGGCCTCCTTGCAGTAATGCTCATATTTACCCTGAGTGACCTTGTTATGTCAAACTAAAAGTCAAAGGGATATAATGGTTTATATCTTTGTAATGGTGGATCCTAGACCCTTGGTTACTATTAGACGTGTAGAGCACACATATGGGCTTTCTTATGTTTATGTGAGTTTTAACCCTCAGTGACCTTCAAAGGTCAAACTAATGAGGGCTCATAGACTGCTGGTTACTATTAAGCATTAATAAGAAAACACCTATTGGGCTTCATCTGGCATATTCATGAATCTCCCTTATGGGGGCGGGGGGATGCTAGTTACATTGTTTAGCAGAATTTCAGCAGCGCCGCCAGAATCTTATTTTCATTCAAGCTTTCCTACCTACAATTATTTGAAATTTTGTTGTTGTTCATCTTGATATATTACGGAAGCTTATATAAAAAGCAAACCCCTTGCATATCCCTGTATCTAATTGGAAATACAAGGCATGGGTAGCCCCTTCATGACCTTGAAAGGTCAAACTGGCATATTGGCATATATCTTATGAATGGAACCTGGATCCTGGACCCAAGATGAGTATTAAAACAATAGAATTAATTAGACAATCAACAACCTTGACCTATTTTCAAGGGCACTCTGAGTGAACATGCAAGTGGTGAGCGACTGGGGGTGGGGGGATGCATAATGTTTTTTTTTGCTGCCTTGAAAGCTCAAGTCTAGAACTGTAGGTTAGTATAATTAGGTAAAAGTTTTAACCCAATTGGTCCAAGGATCAATAGCAATATGTACTAATTTGCCATGGCATATGGCTATAGTCCACCTTCAGCAGCTCATAATTTTGCCACAAGAGGGTGTAAAGTGGCTCTGGTATAGATCGTAGACTTGGGCATGTTCCATCTGGTGCAGACTGACGAAAGTGCTGAGCTGACGCTAGTTGAGGAGCGTTGTAATGAAGGATACTTTAATATTCTGTTTCCTGTATTATGAAATAGATATGGCATGGGCTGCCATATTTATATAATAGTTGTTACCTGATATATTTACAGTTGTCTTGTGGGAAGGTGAACATGTGACAGGCAACTTGAAGTGCAACTTGCATGTTGCTTTAAAGAAGTTTGCATCATATTCATGATATATGTGTTTTTAGGTTGCCCATTTCAGATGGATGGGGGTGTGCATGACACGAAAATGTATTGCCTCATAAGGTGCATGCACATATCGTGCAAGGTGCTTCATCATCATGAATGGTGTGCACATCACATCAAAAGTCTATTACATCATGATGAAGGGTGTGCACATCACACCAAAGGTCTGAGATCATAGTGAAGGTCTGCACATCACTTGAAAGTGTCATGTCATGATCATGGGTGTGCAAATCATGGAAGATGCATCACCTAATGATGTAGCGCATGCACATTATATGAAAGGTGTTTCACACTTTGGTGAAGTATATGTGGTGCATGTACATCACATGGAAGTGTTTCATGCTGTTGAAGTGTATGTTGTGCATTTACATCACCTGAAAGGTGTTTCACACTGTGCTGAAGTGTATGCAGTGCATGCACATCACCTGACAGGTGTTTCACAATCTGGTGAAGTGTATGTAGTGCATGTACATCACCTGAAAGGTGTTTCACAATATGGTGAAGTGTACGCAATGCATTTACATCAGCTGAAAGGTGTTCCACATTGGTGAAGTGTTTTCCAATCACATAAAAAGATATATGACATAATACTATGGGGTGTACCTATCTATAGGTACACCTTGTGTTAAGAATTGTTTGCAATTATCATATCAGAATCCTAAGTAACAGAGTAAAGTATATTTAAGCGTACACGTGAAAGTATAACCTTTTAGTCAAGCATCCATCCATGTTAATAATTTTTTTTTTTTAATCAACATGATATAATTCAGATATGTGGAATGTCATCCAGGTTGTATCTAGCAGTATTTATGTTTTATCTACATGTTACTGGACATTGGGCTTATTTACTCAGGAATAAGAGAAATAATTGTAAAATTGGCAGTTGTATAATTAGAGAATAGAGGGGACTGCAGGCAGTTTTATGCCAAGTGTTCAGTAAACAGTCCTTAGATCTTGAGAAAGCATGTGGTGACACCTTTGTGGGTTGGAAGACAGCATTTGGTAGTTGTTGTTTGATGTACAGAAGAAAACAAAACAAAAAAAGTAATAATGACACACGCTACAAAACTATATTTAATTATTTCAATGGTATCATTTTGTGTTTTAAATGTGTGTGATATGGTTGAATAAAGATATGTGTGAAGTAAATAGTGACATAACATATGCATGTATGTAGGTTTGTACATTCCAGATTGGGAAAGAAGCATGTTGCACTTGACAGAGTGTGTGTCCTATGAAGTCAATGTAACATAATGTTTGTTGTAGAAAGTGATGTGACTTGGGTGACCCAAAGTCACATGATGTCAGTGACCAGAATCTGATGCCGGTCCAGACAGTGACTGTGGTGCTTGAGCAACCTTGGTCCTTCAAAATGTTAAGCTTATTTGGGGAGGGGGGGTATGTCAAATTTATCAGTGATAGATTGCTGCTTACTTTTTTTGTAAAGAAAGAGCAACAGAACTTTATTTTCAAGCTTTTAAGCCCAACAGTCTGTAAAATGAACGGTTAAGTTTATGTATTACAGGCACTACTTGTGCTACAAGTTTAATGTCTGTAACAATACTTTTAGGAGTATCCCCTTAAGAATGAACGTGGACTAAAATGGAAAATTGATAAAAGAGCTTGAGCAGTTAGCTGTTGTGTTTATCAACAGAAACATTGCTACTGTTGGTTCTTTCTTATTTGAACAGTGTCGAGGTTTCATAACTACAACTATAGAACCACATCACGGATGCAGTCATTGTTTTATGTGTAGCAAGGAGGCTGAGCCTTGATATGTGAGGTACATGAACAACTGCTGATTTGAGATTAAGGTGTATGTCACAGGATGTCAGCTGTGGGAAGGTTCGGTTCCTCAGTCTGACTCAGTTATTTGTGGCCAAAAGAAATACGAGAAAGAAATACAAATGTATTGTATGTGTGGTGGGAGAAGCATGGGTTAATTTCAGGAGCAGGACCTGTAAGTTGTCTTTGGTGCCTTTAAACTATTCTTTCGTTATGGGAATTTAAGGGGAAAAAAAGTTTTGCACAAAACAGCTCATGTTTCCATTGCACTGTGTCAACCTTAACTAATGCACATAGAAGAGTGTGCCAGATGCAAAGGTGGACTGTGGGTCAGAAATTTTCAGAACATCGTAGTTTCTGGGTTTGGTGATTTTTTGCTCATAAGGACATGGTGGAGTGTCACATGCTGGCAAGGGTGGAAGATGGAAAAGCCTTCAAGCCTCCACATCCATTGTGACCCTGGGATGTGCCCAATACAACTACTGTAGGATCAGATTTCCTGTCATTTTGTGTCAGAAACTTCCCCAAACAAGACAAATTTAGAACTGTAGTGGAAGCAGAGAAAGAGGGAAAGACTCAGATCCACACTACTTTTATGTCATTTGTTAAAAAGTGAACTTGCGATGCAGTCTTTTAGTACACAAAGGCTGCGCCAGGCAGACTTGCTTTGTTGACCCAACATACCTGAGGCTGTTCATGCCCTCCATAAACACTGGACATTGATGAGTGACTATTTTACGTGCATTCTTCCACAAGGGATGCAAGAATGTTGTAATTACTCTAACCTACTCCAGAGCCGAGACTAATTTAAGCGGCACTTCTCCAAGTGCTGCCTGTCTTAGGCACTACAATTTGCCCGTACGTGTCTTCGATGAACTCGTCTCGGGGCAGCGTGCAGGACTTTGTGATTGCAATGAAAGTGTATGTGATTTACAATGCCAAAACTAGAGTATTTTATCAACAAGGATGAAATAGTTGTATGTATTAATTACAAAAAGCCATATCTCTTGACCCAGTTGTCACAGGCAAACCAATCCCACCTGACAAGTCTACTTGAGAGCATGGTTATTTTCTCAACTCCTTTGGTCATGGAAACCTGCATTATAGATTGCTGGCATATTGCCCATCCCAGAGAAGCGTCGGGACATGGGGATGATTCGTGGAACTGAAGCCAACACTAGACTGTGCAGGAGGGAGGAATCACTTGTCCATCATTTAACATAAACCATTTTAAAGCACAAAGAATATTGTTTGCCTTGTAACATATAATTAGGATTTGATGAAAGACTGGAACAACATGAGTTAAAAAAAATACAATAACCTTTACATCATTTGGTATTACTTGCCCATATTATACATTCAGTTATAAAGTCTGCTTCTGTGCTGGCCAGAAGTGCTTCTTACATCATGATGTTTCATGCACCAACTTTACATCTTGCATGCACCATTGAGTTGGAACTTGCTAACAGTGCAAACACTTATGGTTTCTCAAATTTTGAAAAACGTGCAAAAAATTCTGTACATGGGGAGGCAAAAATGCAAAATTGTAACACAACAAACCAGTTGCATGCATTCCTTGAGTGTGGAAACCTATGTCCCACAGAAGTAAGGTTTTATGATTGAACAG
Source organism: Hermodice carunculata (assembly GCA_964020975.1). Lineage (NCBI taxonomy): Eukaryota > Metazoa > Annelida > Polychaeta > Eunicida > Amphinomidae > Hermodice > Hermodice carunculata. The sequence goes on along the minus strand of CAXHWN010001146.1, from coordinate 172,973 downwards.
ACGTTTCAGTTGACAGGCTAGTCTCGGGTGCGTTTCCTAAGTGACACAGAATGTATAAAGAGTTATGTGGGCTTCAAGAATAGAAATGACGAAGACTGTGACACGAAATTTTATATCTATTTTGACTTTTTACACATAAAATAGCTCATATTGGTGTGTCCCTGTAACACAGGCAGCAAGTTGCCATGGAAACCATACACCAAAGGAGCCTATATTTAACATGTATATGCAAAAGATTTAATGAATAATACAAGTTTATTGTACATTTTGTATAGGCATAAAAACTTAATGAAATGAGAATAATATGCAGGTCCACTGTATAAAAGTATGTGATTTAAGTGTACAGTGGTGTACATTACAATTTATCTATTAAACTATGCCTGAGTAACTAGTTTGTACAGAGTATCAGATGGCAACCAATAAAGGCATATTCTTCATTGTATTCAAGAACAGCGATTTGTTGTTATTTGTTTTTAAAACATCACCCTCACCATTAGTAAGCCAGCGGAAATTAATGGCGGCCATCACTGATCACATGATCATGTGCAGTATTGAAAATTAAATGAAACTGTACTTAACACTCAACACATTTCGTTCAGTGTTATTATTCTGTGGCCTCGTAATTTGATCAAGTGCATGTGCATGGAAGCTAGATGTGTCCTGTGCTGTGCCATAAATGACACAAAATTTCTAGATCATTTCCTGATCATTTCACCAGTTCCCATCTGGAAAAGAAATTCTCAGTCATATGGCCACATAAAGAGGTTGCATCTCTCTCTCTCTCTCTCTCTCTCTCTCTCTCTCTCTCTCTCTCTCTCTCTCTCTCTCTCTCTCTCTCTCTCTCTCTCTCTCTCTCTCTCTCTCTCTCTCTCTCTCTCTCTCTCTCTCTCTCTCTCTCTCTCTCTCTCTCTCTCTCTCTCTCTCTCTCTCTCTCTCTCTCTCTCTCTCTCTCTCTCTCTCTCTCTACCTCCCCCTATCTGATCTGCAGGGCTTTGATTCAGACCCAGACCTCTCCAATTGCAACCTTTGATAAATATTTTTTTTAAACATGTTTAAAACACTTAGGCTGTAGTTGTGTATCTTTTGTGCATTAAAATATGTGTAATTTTTATGGTTCATCTTTCTACATAAGTTCCTTTTTCACTTATGTATTGACTATTGTCAGGTCGTTATGTCAGAGACAGGATCACAGTCCTTGACGAGGTTAATCACATCCGTTTAAACCTTAGCACTCTACGCCTTTTGACTGAATCTAATTATCAAAGCTGTTGCCAAAATGGTGCTGCTACAATTTGGTGAAAACGAAATACTCTCTACAGGTAATTGAATAATCTAGGCGGCTTCATTCTGGTCACTCTGTGAACTTGGAATGCCTTCAGGTCATCCGTATGCCACACGAATGCAGCCCCTGTGACTGTATAGAGCACTGCTTTTGTTTGCAATGAAAAAAATATATATACCTCCATGGTATAGCGATTCGAATTACCACCAGGAAACCCAATTTTTCTACCTTCCCATTCGACGTTTGGGGACCTGGCCCTCTTTGACCATTTTTAGCGTCCAATTAATTCATACTAGTTTGGTCCTAGTCAATGTAAATGTCAGTCCTTAAAGTTTAAAACATCCCGGATTTGCGTTGTGGATACTAAATCCTCAAAAGCGCTTTGTACTTTGGAGTTCTGATAAGTGATGTGTTCCTGTGAAATATGATAAGCTGTTGAGCAGCTGACCAACTATTGGAGGAGTTTTATAGATAAATAAATGATGACATTATTCCAGAAGATGATCGCATTGCCACTTAATGGAGACGCTTGGTCAATATTTCACGTAAGGTACATTCGTCACCAAGTTGTAAGATGATCCAGTCGGCAGTTTTCATAAGTCAAAATGGGTGAACAAGCGGCTACAAGAATATCATCTGAGCTCAAAATGCAGTGCTCAGTATTGACCAAAATACGGTCCAAGTGTACTAAAGTGATGGTTCAAGAAATTATCCAAGCAAAAATCTGAAGAACAAAGTTTCATTTTTATTAATCCGAAAACAATAAAGCAAGCACAGAATTTGTTGATAGAGGTTGTCGTAGAACAGCATGACATAAGGCAAAGGAATCCAGCCAATAGTTTTAAAGAAGTCCAAACCTTGCATTTTGCGGTGTTCATAATTAAATACATATTTTGAAAAATATCTTTTATGTACGCCAAATAATAATACAACAATAATGATTTTATTTCAGACACAAAATACCGATCACAAAGCAGAAAAAAAAATGTTGAAAACAGAAACGGGAAACGATTGTTGGTACGGTCTGTTGAAGAGACGGATCAAATACAACTCTGTTAGTATAATCTATGGCCATCTTCGGACTATACTTACCGCAAAATTCTGGAAATATGGCCTTCGCATTGCATCACGTACATTAATATTGACCTTGAGGCTTACGTGGACAATTTGGAGATTTTAGGTAATTTTTGCCGGTTATAGGATTGCCAAAAGAGTTTTTTTTTTATAGTTTTTCTTTCATGAGTTTCGGAGGAAAAAAATCAACCACCAGTTTATGACGCCCCCCGAAGACCCAAATGTTATTGAATTGCTTTAATTGCTCTTTGGCGGAACTAATGGGCGTAAAACATATAAATTTGATGGAAATATGCACACAGTCAGTGAATCCAAATTACTAGGAACGCAGAACGATGTGGCTGATGTTACCAGAACACTCAAACTAGTGGATCCGCCTTTGATGGTTAGAGCATTTCTATTGTAGATGTTCTGATAAAATTGTACAACCAATAAATCCACGTCATCTAAAATATGTGCAAAGAGCAGATTCATATCACGTTGAATAGGTATTTACAGTGACTCCAAATGAGTTATTCTCAGTAAATATTATTGTATATTTTATATGACAGTACACATCGATTTGATATTATAAGACACAGGTACATGAACTGCAAAACTAATAAATCACTACTTATGACACATTATATACGGGTTTCCAAACGTGATGGAAAAACGAAACTAACAAAAACATAAACATTTGGTACTTTCCGAATGTAAACTTGTTCAGCTCTACTGTCAAACAATGCTAATAGAAACAAGACCATCCAAAAATGTATAGGAAAAGAAAACCAACTGGAAAAGAAGATTTGCTTCAAAGCAAATCTGCGTGCCTTCAAAAGTTGCAAATATGGCTTGATGAAAATTTCCAAGTCCAAATGAGCAGAACCTTTAGAGGTTACATATATTTTTTGAAAATGTGCAGTGTTTCAATACCTGCAATTTGAGTCCGACATGACTGAAACTGGATGAAAATTGACCAGGTTATGGCTAGATGAAAGTTTCGAAGGGTCAAATAACCTTGATTTTTAACCTTTAGAGGTCACATGTAAATTACAAAAATGCACAGTGTTACAATATGGCTAGAAGAAAATTTCAAATGGCAAAAGGACTTTGACCTTCTACCTTTAGATGTAATATGGAAATTACAAAAATGTGCTGTGTCACAATACAAAAACTAAAATTTGGGTCCAACATGGTCAAAATTGGATGAAAATTGACAGAGTTATGGCTGGATGAAAATTTCAAAGGTCCAAATGAACTTGGCCTTTGACCTTTGGAGGAAACATGTAAATTACGAAAATGTGTAGTGTTACAGTATCTACCATTTGAGCCAACATGATCAAAATTGGATACAAATTGATCGGCTTTATGGCTAGAAGAAAATTTCAAATGGCAAAATGGCTTTGACCTTTGACCTTTAGAGGTCATATGTAAATTACAGAAAGTGCTGTGTTACAAACCTATGAATTGAAGTTGGATTGGTTACCTGTACCTATAATAGTTTTGGGGATATTCAAGATTTCAAAGTTCAAATGGCCCTAATTTGCATAATCTTCAACATGTTTTTTTCCTCTTTATTAAAAGGCACAAATTCATGTATTGACCTATAATTATGCCAAATTTGATGTTTCTGAGTGTAATAGTGTTTGAGAAAACTGGCGAACAAAATTTGGTTGTAAAGAAGAAAGAAAGAAGGAAAGAAAGAAATAAAGAACTCTATGAGAAACAGAATATCTGTGTTGGCACACAGCCACAATGAGTGCCTCAAGAAGGCATCCAATATGAGCTAAAATTCATGGTTTCTTTAAATTCTGTCTGCCAAAACCTTATGTGTTGCGGCCGAGCTTTTACACACAGAGAATTTAATGACTTCCCCATACCTACACAGTGTGTAATGTACCATATAATCTACACACAAATGTATATGCTAACAACGTTGCTAAAGTGTATATTTAGGGCACCTGAATGGAGGAAGCATTGAGGATATCAACGCGCTCGGGAGGAAAACATTGACACGGATCCGTTTCAAATTAGTTGCAATTTAGTCTATTATACAACGGGCATGGGTATGTCGATAATCTATGACCAAAAAAGTATACTATTTCACAATGCGTTCTGAGCCACTGGTTATTATGCATCCACCGTAGGAGGGGATATATATTGTATTTAGTCCCGTCGTTCGCCGTCTCCGCCGCCACCGCGTATCTTATTTTCCTAATTTTTCTGTCCCCTCTTGACTTATTACCTCCTAATTTAGTACAGATAATCTATAGGTCTAGAAAATTTGTCCCATATCATAACATATAACCTTGAGGTCAAAGGTCAAGGTCAAATCCTAGTTGCATTTTTCTGCTGACTCAGCAATTTTCACATATTGGCTTATACCTTCTTAATGGTGTGTCGTAGGCACAAGGTTACTATTAAACATTCATAGGAAAGTAACTATGGGTTTTCTGTTTGTATGGTTCATTTAAACCTGAGTGACCTTAAAAAGTCAAACTACTTACATTTCTGTTCATTACTGTGTAAGTCAATGAGGATTGAAATGCTAATTCACATTTTCAACTTCATCTCCAAAACAATTGACCACTTCAAACTTGATGGGGATGTACATTGGGTTGGTATCTAACCACTGTGCTCAAATCGTCGTGCTTCAATGGTTTTGGATTTTAATGCTTTCTTTCTTTCTTTCTTTCTTTCTTTCTTTCTTTCTTTCTTTCTTTCTTTCCTTTTGTCAATTTTTGCATTCCTATTGAATACCATGTAAGTCAATGAGGTCTGCAATGGTAGGTCACATTTTGACTTTTTCAAAACCGTAAGGCAGATTCACTTGAGACTTTTGGTACATATACTCCATAGTTTTTAGGATTTTTTTTTTCATATGTTTGTGGATGACCTTCCAGTCAAGGTCACTATGGCTTGCAAAATAAAATGGTTTTCCTGCCACATCTTCAAATGTTATGTAGCCTCAGAGGGGACATGAGAGAAAAAAATATTTTTTGCGTTCCCTCACAAAAGTTTTGCGTTCCCTCGCACTAATTATTTTTTCTTTTACTTATGTCCCTTGGGCTAAAACATGGATCCCCAGAGGGAACATGATGAAAAAAATACTTAATTGCATTCCCACTCAAAACTTCTGCGTTCCCTCGCAAAACATTGGCGAGGGAACGCAAAACTTTTGCGTAGGAAAGCAAAAGTTTTGCAAGGGAGCGCAAAACTTTTGCATGGGAACGCAAAAAACTTAAGCATGGGAACGCAAAAAACTTTTGCGAGGGAACGCAAAAGTTTTGTGTGGGAAGGCAAAACCTTTGCGTGGGAACGCAAAACTTTTGCGAGGGAACGCAAAAGTTTTGCGAGGGAACGCAAAAGTTTTGCGAGGGAACGCAAAACCTTTGCGTGGGACGGCAAAACTTTTGCGAGGGAACGCAAAACTTTTACGTGGGAATGCAAAATATTTGTGAGGGAAAAAATAATTCTTTTCATGGAAGGACATAGATTTTTATGTATTTTGGCGCCTCTGGGGCTCCAGATACTGCCTTTTTGCTGTGAAAAAAAAATTCTTTTGCGTTCCCACGCAAAATTTTGCAAGGGAACGCAAATTTTTTTTTCCTTATGTCCCTCTGGGGCTCCGTAAAATGAGTATGATTGAAGTCCATCAAACTTGGTAATTATGTACCCTGGTGAGGTTTTCCTTTAAGTGGCTGAGAGGTAGCCTTGAGGTCAAAGGTCAAGGTCAAACTTTCTGCAGAAGAAGCCCTCGTAGAGGGGTGGCCTTTGGTGAGAGGCGCCTGCTTGGGGGATGCATAATGTTTTTCGCACAAAAAACTCAATTCTATCTGTACAGGTCATACTAATTTTGAAACTAGCACATAAATACAAGTGATAATGAATTTATGCAAAAATGACTTAGTGTTCCACTCCGTAGTGTTATAATTGTTGCTCTGGCTTCCCTTCTAGAGGACGCACGTAATCTAGTGTCAATAGGAGGTATTCATATTTAACTATATTCACTGCAGAGCTGTTCTGGTCTGCAGTGAATATAGTTAAATATGCTAGGCAACAAAACTATGCCTCCACCTTGATGAGGGCACTTGTATCAGTAAAGTTACTTTACCACCCTGAAATCACAAACAAATGAAATTTTCTAAATATTTTTTACATCTTGTATGTTTTAAGACCAAGTAAATGACTTTTCATAAGCTATTTGGCTTTCTTGAGTTGTTACTTTATAATAGAAGCTCATTTGGCCCCTCTAACCACATGAATCTGCCCTCCTTCCTATCAAGTTCCTGACCACAGCCTTGTTGGCACTACAGGATCCAAGTTAATATGAATACCTCCTGTCATACCAATGGTATTTAGGATTTTCCAAAACGTAAACATGGTTGATGTGATAGATAATAAACTTGTGTTATTAAACGACTTTTATTATGAATTAAATGAACTATTCGTGGATGAAATCAGCTGACAAAAAGACAACATACTTTGGATCTTTTTCCTTGTAGATATACATTACGTTTCCAGTATGTTTTACCATTGTTGTTAATAACAAGGTAGTACAACCTTCTACTCGACTCTTTAGAGACAGCATGCTTGTTGTTTTTTTTTCAAGGGAACAAAGATGGCACTCACTTGAAACTTTGTTCTTGGTGTGGGGTGTTATCGAAGCAGGGCTTCCCCAAAGATTAGTATTTGGTCTTCTGTTCTTTTTTTAGTAGCTGTCATTACTGATATCGTCAGATTTACATAAAACTAGATGCTGATATTGTCACATTCTTCATTACTGTTGACTATCCCATCAGCTCTAACAATACTACAAATGATGATCAGAACTTGATTGAAGAGTGGCCTCACCAGTATTAGGTTACTTTCCAAAACAAAGCAAATTCAATGGTTATCAGTGGGAAGAACATTGAGATTCAACACCCTCATTTTATTTTCGTTGATAATATATCGTCTCCAAGATGTTTCAGAACAGGAATAATTTGGCGTTGTTCTCAGTTTGGATTTTATCGTGGTCAATCCACACAAATTTTGTTGTGTCAGTGACATTGCAGTACAGTCACGGTGATGTGGCTTTGGAGTGATATACTCAAATGCACCACTGTTTGACAGTGATCAACTGGCTGCAGTCCGGGCAGTAACTTGAAGAAATTGCCGTGCTCTGCTCAGCCAAGGAGCGCAAAGTGAGACGCCCCTTGGTTCAGCAGTAGTGTGAGACTGTATGGGAGACGTTATCCGAACGTATAGATAATCATAGACTCATGTTACTGAACAAAATGATCAATATACTGACACCTGGATATTTGTAATTTTATTCCCAACACATTTGTCTTCTGGAAGTGATGTAAGTAGAAACCACAGGACATTACAGTAACGCTGACACAACAAAGAAGAATATCATATACACGACAAACATCAGCGTGAATAAAAAGCCGTGCCTATCAGTCTAATTGCTTTGAATCAATTATTTTTTTCGGTATGCTACTGAGCGAAACGAATAATCTAGCAACGTAGACAAGGGCGTCAAAGGGTACGGAACGAAAATTTCCCTGGAAAAGTCGCCAAAGGAGGTCAATGCGCCAATACACCTGAAACCGGAACGGAAAAATAATTTGGGGGAAAAGAGGAGAGAAAGAAGCCGATGCTCTGAAAATAGAAGTAGAAAACAGCATGTCAGAAGCATTAAAACGCGAATGTTTCGATGATCTGAGACCTGAAACGGAAAATAGCCTCCACGAGGACACCCAAAGAAGGTAAAGCTTAAATGTTATAAAAACATTAGTCATGTATGAATGATCATGGTGGATGAATTACGCAGAATAGGAAGCACCGTAGTCAGCAACCAGAGAGACAACCCTTCAAAAGATTGAACAAAAGCTAATCAAAAGCCTGTGCCAGGCCAAGACGTGCATTCTGCAATACGGAGTGCAGTAAACCTTCACTTCAGAGTACATTCACTTCTGACAGTACATGGTCTAAAATTAAGTCTCTGTACCAAGGCAGACTTTTTGTTTTCCCTCAATTCCTTTCTTTCTTTATTAATCAAGTAATTATTTATGTATTTGTCATGTCCGTGCCAAGTTAAGACGTGCATCCCACAATACGGAGTGCAATATACCTTCACTTCAGAGTGTATTTACTCCTAACATCACAGGATCAAAAATTAAGTCAGTGTGCCAATACTGACTTTTCCCTCATTTTTTTTTCTTTTTTTTATTAATTAATTAATTTATTTATTTATTTATTTGTTTGTTTGTTTACTAATTTATTTATATCACTTTTTCCAGGGCAGACATTCTGTTTCTTCAAAGTTCTTTCTTTCTTTCTTTGATGTTTTGTCCACAGCTTTTCTCGGGGATCGCTATTTCTAGAATGCGGAGCTGTTGCATGCAGTAGCCCTATTTTTGAAATCCGTCGTCTGATTTACACCAATTTAATATTTTCAAATATAATTATGCAAATTAGAGACAATTTAAATTTTAGTGAAAAATTTCCATATCTTCAGAACTATTCTAGATAGAGGTGTAGTTCCCAGTTCAATTTATGGGTTGTGTCATTAGGAACTTCTGGGGCATGCAAAAAGTCAAGAAATTATAATTTATTCCAAATATTCATTCATACATCTACCAAACATGTACAAACTGATTCTCTCCATGCTGTTATGCAATCGTTTCGCACGCATAACAAATTAGCTTCCACAGTCAGAACCTGTCTCAAAGGCAACTTAATACCCATGGTACAGTTGAAAGCCTGCTTTCAATGCTTCGGTCTTGCAGCAAATGCGAAAAAAATCCTGTTTACAACTGTGTACTGACTTAAAAAGGTTATCCACAAAATACAGAGCGTCACATACTCTTCATGTTGAGCAGATCTGTCAGGCCCAAACGACTGAGTGGCTCCCATCACAAAGCTGCAGTGCCATATTTATACATGGAAAGCTTTATTGGCATTCATCTTGGATACAAGATATGGTCAGCATGACAATAGAAATATACAAGGAATACAAAATGCGAACATATATTACAAAACTAAATAAGGTGTATCCAGCAGTCAAACACACAGACACACAGACACAGACACAGACACAGGCACAGACACAGACACACATACATACATACATACATATATACATATATATAAATAAATATATATATATATATATATATATATATATATATATATATATATATATATATATATATATATATATATATATATATATATGACCAATGAGCTACCGAAACTTAGTACCCGAGTCGCTGTTGCTGAATTTGAATTTCAAAGGTTTTAGGTTTTATTTACATAAGTAAGTACCACTGGTCTATCTCCAGATTGCCTTATTTCATATATTTCTCCCTCTTGGTAAACAAATGAAGCTCATTTTGGCAGTTAACTTTAGAAATAAATCTTTCCTTATGTTACTCTACAAGTTGCAATGTAATATGACATGTTAATCATTTTCATTAGCATCCGTGTCGCACATGGAACACCTTCTTTGTTCCAGGGGTGTTTTTGGTCGGATGTAACGACCAGTTTTTATCGCCAACGTGTGGGCGCTGATCCTCTGAGAGCTCGTCATTTCATGACCGGAAAAGAGCCAGTTAGATGGGATTCTGACTCAAATTTAGTTTTAAATTTACAAATATTTCGTAATTTGTGTTGGTTATTTTTTTTTTTTTTTAATCTTCTGATGTGGTTTAGCCACAGAGATTCGTCAGTATTTTCCAGAAGTTCTCTTAAATTAGACACAGTACCATATGTGTTGTGACCGTCACATGTTGTAGGAAGAGCTTTGTGCAGGGCTATTTGAGTCAGTCCTTGGTCCCAAGAGACCACTGGATCTCTGGGTGGAGGCCTATAATGTGATATCCCCCATCACATAATAGAGGTGTGGCTTCAGTTGACTTGACCACTCAAAACATAACGGTCTTCCAGTCCACAATCACTCTTTTGAAAACTTTATGGGATTCATAACCACAGAGCTGAAGTGCAGACCAATTCAATCAGTGTCATTGTGGTGACTTGCTCAAGCATGTAGTGGTAGATTTTGGATGTTTTTTTTCTTGTAACCTTTAAAATGAAACCTGCTCTTCACAGATTGTCTATTATCTGACCAGGTCTTGCATTTGTGTTTTCACTCTTTTTTGCCATGTGATGAATGAATAAAGACAGTTATGACAGTTAGCTTAAAAGTCACTTGCAGAATGTGTACGAGGCCCAGTGGTACAAACATATCAAGGGTACTGGAAGAGAAGATTCTCATAAGCTTCGCACATATTGTAAATTTAAAGATAAATTTGATATTGAATCATACTTACGAAACAATCGGCCCCTTAAACATAGGCAAAACCTGAGTAAATTAAGAATAAGCGCACATACTTTGGCTACTGAAACCGGCAGGTACACCAATCCAAAAACACTCATTGAAATGAGAAAATGTGTTTTATGCGACAGTGGAGCAGTTGAAGATGAGTCCCATGTGGTAATCGGTTGTAGCAAATTCCAAAATGATAGAGCAATCTGTATTCTGATTTGACAGGCTTAGATGCAAACTTTGTGGCCCTAAACGAATATGACAAGTTCCTATCATATGAAATGGGCAACAGCCCTGAGGCCGGCCGGCCAATACTGAGGTATATTAACATTATTTTTGACACCAGAAAAAAGCATCTCGGCTTCTGATTGGTTTGTGCATGTCAACAAAGAGGTTTGGTGTCAACATGAATAAAGTGCCAATCCTATACATCAGCTGTGATCACTTGGTGCACCTGCATTTTGTAAATATTCATATTGCCAATAATTATCTGTCTGTGTACTTTTTTAATTCTGTTCTTTTTTTTTTTATTTATTAATCCTTTTCTTCCATTTTTTCCTGTAGATATTGTTGATATGCTAGTTTTGTGTTTGTATGTGTTTTGAGTATCTATCGTGTAATGTATATCGATTCATGTCAATAAAGTTATCATGTTATGTTTCACATGTAGTTAATTCCCATTGGATTATAATATGCATGCATGGTATATGGATGTTCAAATCATGTTTATTTCTATATACATGTACACAAGAGGTCATAATTTTAAGATATTTAAACAAGTTAGACTGGACATCAGAAAGTAAGTGTCTCTTTTCAGCTGGAGTGGTCGATGTATGGAAAGGTTTGTCATCAGAAACTGTTAGTGCAAGTTCGCTGAACAATTTCAAAAACAATTTGGACCCTGTTTTAAAGAGATGAAGGGGTATTAAATAAACCAAAGACGGCTTCCTGGTCCCATAATGAACACTAATGGTGAACAGAACTGATTAATCGAATATTCACCAGTGGATTCATTGTAAATCATCGTCCTAATACTATCTTCATTTACAAACCATTGGGTCCGGAATCCACATTTTTCAAAATGGCAGCCAAGTCTGTGGGTTAGTCCCAATATGGCACTTTTCCAGAGTGAGCATTACCTGAAAATGTAAATACTACGCCGCACAGTTTACAGTTGTATGCAGCGCTGGGCCCCAGAATAGAGATTTCGTATCAGACCCTGAAGTCGCCCCCAGGCAATGGAATTAAGTAGTAGCACAGGGCACACGAAGCAACACTGCCCGCTGAGTCAGAGATGGAGCTTAGTGGGGAAGGTTGCCCCGATAGTGGATACAGGTCCGAAAGTTTTTATATAAGTGGTAATAATCATCTAGGGCTGACCCTCAGTGGAGAGGGAACCTCCCTATAGTAGGCAATTTTTAAAGTCCCGGGAGGAAAGGGAGCCTCTATTGAGTGGTTTCACTGTGTATAGTAACCTTGGAATTGTGAGTATATCTGATTGTGACTCTTGACGATATTCAAGTTTCAAAATTTGAAATGCCTCTAATTAACATGAATATAAATGCTGCACGTTTATATCCTTTATCAGATGCACCATAAACTGCATATATGTACCAGAAGCAGTTGGAATTACATTTTTCTCTGTTAAAGTTTTAAAGATATTCAAGATTTAAAGTTTGATATACTCCCAGTATTCAATGAAGTCAATGTATGATTAGCAGTAATATCTTACCTTCTGGGCACACATACTGATTTGCTTATACAGCCTTTTTTTTTTAATTATTACAGATACAGGTGTTCAATCCAACTTCATTTTTTAAGGTTTATATTATAGGTAAATGCAATGAAATAGAAGTAAGAGATGTAAAATTTGAATTCATGCTAATTAGGCATACTTCCGAAATTTAAATGCTGAATATCTTCAAATGTACTGTAGATAGAGGTGTCAATAGCAACATCGATTGGTTAGTGGCACATCTACATCCAATGAAATGAGCATGGGAGTTCTACTATTTGAAATTGTGCTTATTGGGCACACTAGTGGATTTTAATGGTCACAACTTTAAACATATTAAAGATGAAGGGGGAATTGCAATTCAGATGATTGTGGTCAAGCTACATTTTAATTATCATTGAACAAATTTTTAAAACCTGTTAAAGTTTATTAATTTTCAAGGCACACAGACAGATTTGCTCTAGAGCAAATCTTATTTTTTCCAAGTTTATTTATTTGTTTGTTTATTTCTAAATGTTGTTATCAGTTTTCTCGGACACTATCGTTCCGAAAAGTACCAAACTTGGTATGGTGATTGACCTTGTAGTGAAGTTGTGCATAATGTTTGGATGTAAAAATATGAAACTTAGGGGGCAATTAAAAATTTACAAGCTCCATATCTTCAAACTTATTACAGATGGAAACGAAATTTCAAGTTGTACATCTAGGATTGTGACATCTCCATATTTAATGGACAGAGAACAAAAGCCTTAGCATTTTAAATTATGCTGATTGGGAGCACTTTGAAAATTTAAAACTTGAATATCTGCAAAACTATAATAAATACAGGTGCCATTCCAACTTCAATTTATAGGTTTGTGACATAGTCGCATCCAGTGAACCATAAACCAAAGTTGGAGCATTGTTAGCTGTGCAAATTAGGAGAATATACAAACTTTAAATCTTAAATAACTTTAAAACTATTACAGATAGAGGTCCTATTCCAGCGTCAATTGATCGGTTGGTGACATGGCTGAATCCAACGAAATATAAATCAAGCTTGTAGCATTCAAAATAACGCAAATTATTCGGATTCACACAATTTAAATCTTGAATAACTTAAAAAATATCATGGATACAGATGCCATTTTAATTCAATTGATATGTTCGTGAGATAGATGCATCGAATGAGCTATGCATCAAAGTTGTAGCAGTATAGTTTAGGCAAATGTATAAAATTTAAATATTGAAAATTTTCAAGCTATTATTGAAAGAGGTGTCATTCTACCGTCAATGTATAGGTTATTGTTTCAGAATTTAAAGAAAAGGTGAATGGACATTCTTCAAACGTTTTCTAGACACACAGACTGATTTGCTGACAAGCAATCCAATTTTTCTAATGCTTATACTTCTTTTCCCCGGTCTTAGATTCCATTCTAGAGTGACTCAGCCTCACCACGTGGGGGAAATAAAGACTGGTTGCGCCAGGTAATGGTTACTGGACTGGTATTCCAAGCTAACAAAGAAATGTTGCGTGGGAGATTCAAAATATTTATTTCTCGATTGCGTTAAATAACATTTTAAAGGTCAGTTGCCAGTCCCTCTCTGTATGTCGCTTGTAAATCTTTGACTCTCTGGCCATTGGGAGTGTTATTTCCACATGATATTGTCTCAGTCATTAAAAGCATTTCATGTAAGTAATCATCATTTGTGAACGTAGGGGCCCTCTGATATGTGATATTTGCCAAAATCATACCCCTGATATGTAAAATTCCGTTCTGCTAATATACAAAAGACCTTGGTATGTGATATTCAAAATACGAATTATCGCCCTGTACATCCTTGTCAAACTATTCAGTATACAAGGTACAGTAATAAAGCTAAACCTGGTTTCAAAAGCCATCCTCAAAAATGACCAATGTCTTGAAAAGTTGGTCCTACAAGCATACCTTTCGATAGTAAGTCGATCCCGAACCCGCTCACAATTGAGGTTAAAGAACATCGAGCTTTCGATAGTAAGTTGATTCCGAACCCACATAATATTCAGGTTAAAAAAAATCGTCTCACATGCAAAGATGGACAGGGCTAGACGACAACCATGGTTCGCAAGTAATGCAAAGCTGTTGTGTATCAAACCTTCTACATGATGAAACTTCGAGAAGCAGAGAGAGAGAGAGAGAGAGAGAGAGAGAGAGAGAGAGAGAGAGAGAGAGAGAGAGAGAGAGAGAGGAGAGAGAGAGAGAGAGAGAGAGAGAGAGAGAGAGAGAGAGAGAGAGAGAGAGAGAGAGAGAGAGAGAGAGAGACCACTACAATTGTTACAGGAGTATGGACTTAACATTTTCATTGATTTCTATTGATAACAAGTGCCTCCGGCTGTGCCGAGGTGACAAAATTAAACTGACGTCAAAAGAGGTAATGTGTAAAAGGGGAAAGAATATTCATTTTCAACATGTTTCAACTAATGTCCAAGCTACCCAAGGCCTAACAAAAATAAATGTGTGGCTCCGGTAACCTGACAGACCTTACAAAAAAGGACCAACCCTAAAATTAATGGGGGAAAAAGTACCCTTAAGCCGCCCTTCCCTAATTATTACTGGTCGACCCAGGCCAGTGCTCCCAACTCAGTCAGAGACCCAGGTGGCCCAAATGTAACCTACACGGCCCAAAGGGCTGAAGGCATGCGGGGGTGGGGGGCATTATCGCCCCCCTTCCCCCGAAAAATGTTGAATTTGAGCATGGAAAATGGTCTATCTGGGGAGTTTCGAGTATCTTATCTTATCTTGCCTTTACATGGCTGACGAAATCACAACATTTTAGTCATTATTGTACTGATTTGGCTATTTTCCCTCAGATTGTACAAAAATCTGATAAAAATTAGCAAAAATCAGTAGAAAATGAATTTAAACAAATTATCGCCATGTTATCAACAAAGATAAGACCAACTTTGCAATCATACATGTAAGGCTTTAGACAATTTTTGCACACATATTCTGTTTATTAATTCGGGGAAAATTAACAGATAAAATATCCCACAATTAGTAAGTTGTGTATTTTCTCTACAAAAGCAAGAAAAAAAAATACATTAAGATAATCCCTAGACCTGAATGTATTTAACTTTTAGCACTGAATGTTGATTGATAATATTTTATGCACACTTATGTCAGGAGGGTGTTGCTGAAAGCACACCAAACTGTGATGCATGAAATGGGAGTACTAAATGCCTAGGGTATCTTGCCTTGGCTTATTTGCATAGTGACCACAACATGAAAATAGCAGAAATGTAAGTATAAAGTCGGGAAAAATATTAAGTTGCTTTGCACAGGTTTGTAGCTGAAATGCTTTAATTATTCATGAATTAAGATTGATCTAAATTTTCAATAAATTAATATATAAATAAATATAAGCACCAAAGGCGTAATTTTTATAACTCCAAGGACCTGCTATATATATAAATTGCAAGTCCCTGATAACACTAAAATACTGAAACTATAAATATATAAAGCGGTCCTTCTCCAGTACTACCATCTCATGCTTCAAGAATGATTTCACCTATTTTTGAAAATGTTCTTACATTCACTCTCTTTGATATACCACGGCAGGTTCTGCATGGGAATAGGTATAATCATTGTACGGTAGTACCTGCAATTACCGACCTCACTCCCCACCTGGTCAGAACGACCAGATTTCCTTGGCAGGGGCGCTTTTGCAATATTAAATTACCTGACGCGCAAGACCATGGTGCTGTCCAATTGCAGCAGCAAATTTACATTCCCTGGATCATTTTCTCAATAAACTTCTACATGATAAACAGTTATTTTGGCTAAATTCTGTGGTATTTTTCAAGAACTGTGATGCAAAATTTTGCTACAGTGCTCCAGTTGGACAACCTTGGACCAGCTGCAACACGCGACCGACCAGCAAAATCACCCCACAAACTACTACCCGTGTAAAAAAAAAAAAAAAAAGGTCGTTCAAATCAACCGTAACCAAGTAGTAAGACAAAGATAGCGGAAATTAAAGGCCAACGTGTGCCGTTATTTTGCAGTAAAGTCAATTCAAACACAGCATTTTATTTCAACTTGTCTGGACGGTCAATTTGGGCCGGGGGAAAAGCATAGCACCACGATGGGTGCGATATCGGTATCATAGTATCGCTAGGTTTCAGGTGTCCATTCTCCGAGTTACCAGAGGAAACAGTCGTCAACGTATTTTTAAAAGATGACTTAAAATCTTAAATTTAATCTGCCTGCTCGGTTGTTTCTGAAGCAGTTATCGTCGTTAGTTATAAAACCAAATGCAACACGAAGGCATGTGCATATTGCACACACATTGAGCGCCCATTTAAACGTGGTGTAATGCATCGTGGGAAAGGAAAATCACAGTGAATTGTGGCCACGTGTTTTCAGCACGGTTCCAGGTGTCCGTCCTCCGAGTTACCAGGGCAAACGGTCGTTAAAGTACTTTTAAAACATGACTTACTATCTTAACTTTAATCTACCTACTCAGTTGTGTCTGAAGCAGTTATCATCGTTAGTTACAAATCCAAATGCAACACGGCACGCTCGAGCGCCATTTTGAACATTGCGAATTAATGCATTGATTGCGTGACAGTCTCACAAAAGTACACTAGATTTGGATATCAAAGTGAATCACAGCCACAGAATGTAAATCATTTTTGATGCTCTGAAATAATTGCAAAACATATGCATTTTTGGTTTCATATATTTTTTACCTCTTCCCACCCCCACTCGGCAAGATCGCCCCAATGCTCATTCACAAACCATTGGCATTGGGTGAGGAACTCACTATTTTCACAATGGCAGCCATGTCGATTGGATGTTTTGAAGGGGTAGCGTCCAAAATATATGTGTGATTAGTATTAAGGGAAGGTTAATTTGTCGATTGAATGTAATGTACAATATATAGTGGGACTTTTCCAGAGTGAGCATTACCTGAAAATGTAAGTACAACGACAAACAGTGACCAGTTGTTGGCCCCAGAAATAGTATCTTGTATCAGACGTGGAAGTCGCCTTGAGGCAATGAAATAAGGGTCAGCAATAGGCTGAGTGCCAAGCGCCCCACTGACGAAGCTCATTGGAGAAGGTTGCCCCGATAGTGGATACAGGTCCGAAAGTACTGGCGAGTTTTTATATAAGTGGTAACGAAATACATTGTGTCCCCTCTGCAGACCAGTTCCCGCTTCAAATCAGTATAGTCATAAATAGAGCTAGGTTCATTTAGATTGACAAGTCAGGCACTTGCACTGTTTTCAATTCAGTAAAAACAGGTGATCATTTTATACATGTTATGCAAAATTTTATTCATGATATATTATGTTTTGAAATAGGCTAAATATGTGATACGGGATATAGTAATTGGTGCCTGTGAGGTGTGACATGCACCAAAATGAGAAGTGATATGTGATTGTGATATATTAAAATATAAATATAAAACATCACTCAATTTAAAACAATGAAGGAAAAATACATATACATTGCCATACCCAGAAACTCTGTGTCTGTAAAGCAACAACATACAGGGCAAATGTACTACAAGTAATATATTGAGATTGACGAGCTAAATATATTCGTATTTTAAAATGTCTTATTATATAAGGTCAAAACTAAATTGTCACAATTCACCAAGGTGCCTGGCCAGTTGGCCAATAGCCGCTACCGGTGGCATCGGCCCGCATCAGCCAGGTGTAGAATACATTGTGATATCACTGCATAAAATCGCGAGTCCGTACCGAAGTCTTAGACTGGTTATTTAAAAGTGGGAGGTTTTTCCCCGCTGGGCTGTCCTTTGGCGTGGAAAATTGTAAAACTGCTAATAATCGCTAACTTGCTGGCAGAGATTTTAAAATTCTTAAGAGATATGGGCATGGCACACAACTTATGTTCACAGTGGAGTCTTTAACTGTTGTCGTTTGTAATAACTCCCCGAGCTCCGATTTCAATACCATAAAAGAAAGTTTTTTATCCGTTTTTCTCGATGTCCAGTATAAAGAGGCTTATTTATTTGTTTTACAGGTACGGATTTTCTCAATGTTAGTTTCGAAAGGGAGAGACAGTTCGAAGATATGTAGTTCACGTTTGTCTTGTGAAAAATAATGTCAGATCGGGATAAATTGAGCATTAGTGCATTGGATAGGAATGGTTGTAAAATGTTATGACTGAGAAAGATCAGATCATGTTTTTAAGTGGTAAGTTCCTTCTGATACCAAAAGTTGAGAATATTGTTATGGTGCCATGTCAACCTGCCTTGTTTCAGAGCCCGAGCCCGAGGGCGTGGAGAAGAGTTTCTCTGGTGCCGCACAGTTTACAGGTGTTGTTTAATCGTTTGCCTCGTCGGCGCAGATTTGTAATTGTTTTTAGGCAGTCCGAAAGTGAGTTGATCAGAAATTTCATAGTTCCTAGGGGTAAATTAAAAGCTATGCTCTTCCAGTCTATTGATTGTTCTTCCAAAGCTAGTAATTCTAGAAACCGATCCTGAACTGCTTAGGTGCGCACACGATTTAGCCAAAAGTTGTAGTTCGTTTCTTAGTATAGCACATTTGTTACATTCAAGGAAAAAAACGATGAGCAGTCTCCCGATTTGCTCCATGTGATTACGATGGAGACTCGACAACGCCAATTTTATACAGATCACTATTCAGCTGACTGCAGCCCATTCGCAGAGTGAATCATGGCATATTTCCTTTCTCCTAAATAGTACAGTTCATTACGTGTTGGTTTAGTTCTGTTAAGTTCTCTTTCAAATTCGTCCAAATGCTCAATCGTCCTAGCTGTTCGGGATAATGAATTACACTCACGAATGGCTAATGGGAAAAAAGTTATAAAGTGGAGCTTTCTTGGCATAAATAATTCTGATTTGTTTGGTTCGTTCTGAAACTGTTTCTGGTAATAGTCTTGAGAGACACGCTGGGGCTAATCCATTTATCATTTTAGATAGCAGTACCAATTTTTGTTTCTTTCTACGCTCGGCTAATTTTCCAGCCCGTCTCAATATATAGATTTGTTGCAGATTCGAATGGAAAGTGCCCGCGTCACAACCCGGGCTGCGGCCAGCTGAACAGTTTCAAGTTTGTCCTTGTCCAGTTTCGTGCATCCATCCCAGACCACACTGGAGTACTCCAGACAAGGAAGTATAAATGGAAAATAGAGAGATTTTCTGTTCAACTTATACTGCAGGCGCTTCAAAACACCAACTAGTTTGTTTGTTTTTTAATTTTGCACTAACATGATTGAGGTTTGCCTGCTAAACATCCGTTCTTGGCGGTCTACTACCACCCAGCTGGGGGCCAACATAGTGTATCGCCCCAAGAAAGTCTGCTTAGGAGGCAAGATTGAGGTGTACCGACCACGAGAGATTAGCAGAAAACCAAAGGCCAAGATGTTTGTGCACCTCTACATTTTCAAGAGTCTTATTATTGAAAGTCAAGTTGGGATGGTCTTCGTGGACATTTTTATTACTTACTATCAAGCATTTTGTCTTTTTAGGATTGAAAGAAATGAGCCATTGATCTGACCAACGTGATATTGATTCAAGGTCTTAATTTAGGGCCCTACTTGCCTCTGTTGGATTATCAAGTGTGATCAAAATTGTCGTGTCGGCAAAGGGCATGGATTTCAGATCTAACTATCTCTACAATGTTGTTTAAATATACAAGAAACAGGAGATGCCCCAAAACTGAACCCTGTGGGATCCCCGCTTCGACACTCCCCCAAGATGAAGCCTGACCCAACATGGCTACCCTTCGTGTTCTTGCATTAAATAATCTTCCAACCATAAGATAAGTAGGCCACACATGCCTGCGCTTTTTAATTTGTGTATCCCAGGATGATATACTCTGTCGAAGGCTTTGGTAATGCCACAGAAAAACTACTCTTATGTCCTTTTGGAGATCAACCGCTTTTGAAAATTTGAAGTACATATATATAAGCTGGGTGACAGTTCTATCTCGTGGTAGAAATCCAGATTGATGTTCAGATAATACAAAGTTGTCTCGTAAAAAGTTGAAGATGTGCTTAAAAACTGCACGTTCAAGCACCCTACCTACACAGCTTAATAAAGAAATAGGCCTGTAGTTATCACCAGTTCTGCTGCACCACCTTTGTGGGTTGGTATTACATGTGCTATCTTCCAATCGGCTGGAAACTTGCAGTTCAAAATAGAAAGGTTCAATAATTTAGTGACGGAAGAGGTAATGCATGGGGCTGCCTCCTTTAACAACAAAGGACTAATTCCGTGTGGTCCACATGCCTCATCCGTGTCTAAAGATTTTTAAACTATCTTGTACACTATTGTCATCTAAAACAATAGTTTCAAGCGTATTCAGCGAATCTTCAATTTCGCTAGGTAGAGTAAAAGAGGAAGAGTCCACAGTCAGATTGTTTAAGAAAATATTCATTAAAGGCTTCAGCTTTAGAAATACTGTCAAACAAAACCAAATTGTGTCATAGTATAGAAGGAATAGATGTGTTAGAATTACCAGACATAAAGTATTTAACTGTTTTCCACCACTTTTGCTTTTGAACTGGCCATCATTTGCAAGATTACATTGTTTATTATGGTCGGTAATCGTCTTCAGCTTTCCTTAGGTCATTTATATGTTGGTTACGTAAGTCACGGAAGTACTTCCAAAAGTGGGGGTTTTCGTTTGAGGCCTTCCCCTTCTCATGAATTCTGTGGACGCGTTTGAAATCGCAATTTTGATGTATACGAAGGAGAGACATCTTGCCGTATAGGACATTTTGTTCGGTATGCAAAGTTGCGCAACATTCATGAATTTGGTACGTAGTCCAAGCAAAACATGTCAATGTCTGGGGAGTCGAAGCAGGCGGCCCAGTTAACCTGAGTTATTTTTTTTTTTCTAAAATGGTCAAAATTAGCTTTTGAATACTGCCATATAAGCCTTTCATATGACCTATCCGCATTAACTCGTAATAGTAATTGTGTAGACACGGTACAACGGTCGTTTTGCGCGATTGGAGTTATAACAGATGTACCTCGAACAAATTGACGTGTATTGCTTAAAATCTGGTCTAGGCACGTTGATGTATGTTCAGTTACCCTTGTGGGCTCATTAATATGAATAGTAAAGTTGTTGAGCTGACTGAAATTTCGAAAATGTTTCCCATGATCGGTTCTAGGATCTGCGTTCAAATCACCAACAATTATTATATTATTGGATCCAGAGCATCATCCTGAAATGACACAACCGAGTTTGGGGGCCTGTAAACAACTGCTAATAAGAATTTTTTTACTATGGATGCGGACTTCCAACCACAAAATTTCGAGAGTAGAGTTCTCTAGGTCGCTGCGCCTTCTTTACAATAAATGCCCGAGATGCATACAACGCGACTCCAACACCAAAGCCCCCAGCACGGTCCCGACGCATGATCGGGTGAAACCCCAAAAGAGTAAGTACCACGGTGTGCAGGCATACCTCAGTCTATGCAAATGTTATGCTACTTGATCTCTATGCATCCCGGCATCACCTTCTAGTCAACAAGACCACCACACAGACAACATTTGGAAAGCAGCAAGTGGCAAGTAAACAGCTTTTAAGTATCTCGGTCATTAGTAAAAGTAATATGAACTACCCAGTTGAGTGTAGGGAAGTCTCCTTAACAAAACTGAATAAGTTTTAACAAGAAACATGGATCCATATTGCTGTAATAATGCCCCCATAGCCAAGTTGTGTCTGATGCCAACCCTCAGTCGCTGTCCTCAAGTCACAAATACCTCAGTATCTCATCTAATATTGGCTAACTTGCTACCCAAACAGAAGCAAATGCACCCGTTATCCAAACACTTATAAGCACACAGCAAAATATAATCCATGTGAATGAAAGTGGCAAAAACACAGCCTAATATTCAGATTCCATGTGAAATCCATGGCCTGTACTCCCCAAAACCACCCAATCTTCTCATTGTAATCACCTTTCCGTCCCATTTTATTTTTTGTGTAAATGTACTCCATATAAAGACCACTTTCCAATTAAGACCATTTTTGATAGTTTCTTGGATGGTCTTAATTAGGAGATTCCACTGTCTTATCTAATTAACTCTTTCAAACCCTGTAATATAAAAATGGTAGTGGATACATGTATATTTGGTAACAGTTTATTTATTCGATCTTTGGCAATTTATAAATACAAAATATCCCAATGCATCCCGCTCCCCTACCAAATAGTGGCAGATAAAATATTTTTATTTTCCTATCAATTAAAAAAAGTGAGTTTTTACTGATGATGAAAAAAAACTAACACTTGAAATTTTAACTGATATTGAATTAATGTTTTGAAGACCTTTTAATTATATATGTATATTTTACTTTTATTTAGGTCTGAAGCACTATGGACCTTGAAGATCTCTTGGCTGTAGGCCTGGAGTTTTACAGTGAAAATGTATCTGATCATGAGGGATTGGAGTATCAGCAGGAAGAGCATCCGTAGTTTTTCTCTGAGTGTGCAGTCTACGTTTTTTAATGCCCTTTCTTCTGTTTAGTGAGAGATTGCATCTTGGTCTAAAGTAAATATAATGAATCAACCTAATGATTTGCATTGTAAAATATTAGAAACACTTTTTATTATTAAAACATATGCATCTTTAGGGTTTATACACAACTGTTTTATTAATACTGTGTGTAGAATATATAAATAAATAAAGTTTAGTACGTAATGTTTAATACAACTTCTAATTCATATATGGTATTTGCATGCCTCATGTTTAGGGGTGGCCACAAGTTGTGGTTCTGCATTTTAGGCGTGGTATTTCTGTTCCAGCAATATTCTACTTTTCTTACAATCTAACACATTTTCTATTACTTTAATCAATCCATAGCAACCTGGATACAAAATATTTCATCCACAGAGGAAAATTTGCTACATTAGGCCACACATTTTAACAAACACATCAGTTTGAGTCCCTTATATTAACAGTGCTTGCATATTCCTTGAACGGGGGATTGTTGTTACAGATAATTGTGCCATGTACTTCAACAATTTGCATCAATACTTATAAATTTATTTGTTGGGTCACACAATACTCATGGTTCTGATAAAATTCTGAAACATATTACCTTTTGATGAGGGTTTTTCTCTGAGAGGTTCTGTCATCTTCTCTGTCACACTCCATTATTTGCTGCATAGAAGGTGTAATATCATGCATTTTGGCCGTTGCGAGCCATTAGTTTGCATAGACAGAGGTATGCCTATACAGGGTGAGTGCGGCACTATCCTTGTGAGATGAAAGAAAAGTTTCCGAAAGATTGGGGCATGTGACTTTGCTAACGATGTTTTAATGCATAGAAGTTTGCCTTGCGAAAGACTGTTAATGTTCGCATGACAGATATTCAGGTCGCATGGTCAAGCCTTGATTTGAAAGCACGTCCCCGGACAGAAGAAACAAGTAGAAAATGTATAAAATGAGACTGTCTCTAGAGTTTTCGAGAAAACGGTGGCAATGTAATATATGAATGACTTTTTGAAAAATCAAGCTTTCACTAGGTTTGTTACATTTATCACATTCAGCTACAAGTGGCACACGAAATATAAGTAACAGTGATATGTTTGTTCTAGACAGTATGATATTGAAATATGCCAATTGTAAATCATATGAATCGGATATTAAGTATATAAAACTCTGTACCAAACTCGAATAGCTGATCACGTCCCGCACACAATAATAAATATACCATACTGATTGCCAACTTCAGGGATGTTAGAATAGTTATTGTATTCCTACTTGCATATATTATAATTGTTTTTATTGATTTAAAATGTACATGTGCGAATATTCGCTCTCTTAATGATGGAGAAAATAACAGGTCCCAAAATTGCACAAAAACCTCACAATTTTTACCTGTATTATGTTGATTGAAACAGTGCATCACTTGCACTAAGAAGGCACCATGTTTGTATATTACAGTAACTATTTTCAAACGTTTGGAGAATGTTTTTATAACCGTCCTCTCTCTGTCTGTCTGTCTGTCTCTGTCTCTCTCTCTCTCTCTCTCTCTCTCTCTCTCTCTCTCTCTCTCTCTCTCTCGCCCAGTGGGTGAAATTGTGGACCTGATTTGGAATAAACGAGAGCTATAAAATTATGCAAATTATATGTGAATGAAATTTAATTCTTCTCCTGTCTTCAAAAGTATAATAGATAAACACAATACTGTAGTCCATATATATATATATATATATATATATGCCTACTGCCGGGGGGGGGAGCGGGTGCCACTCCCATTGGTTTTACATGGGCCCTCTAAATATGCATTATATGGAATATATAGGTGTCGTACGGAGTTTTAGATAACATCGGCAGGATAGTTTAGGCTATGCCTGAGCAGTCACAGGCACAAAGATGTCATGAAAATCAGACGACAGCCAGAGAGGTGCGAAAAGTGTGTCTGGTATTGTTTTGCCCATGGGCTTCATAAGGGGGGCCATTGCAGTACTGGGATCAATGGGAATCCACAATGCCACGGAGTACGGGTCACTCACAACTGTCTGAATTTGACATAGGCAGAATCATTGGGATGTTGGAGGCTAGCCTTTCCCAATGGGAGGCTGCCAGGATAATGGGGTGCTACATGCCATCGGTAAAAAGGTGGTGGAAGCCTTTCCAGGAAACCAGAAGATGCAGCAGGAAGGCGGAATCTGCGACCAAGAGTGTCAGATGGGACGGTTGACCCTTACTTGATCCAGTATTATGAGTATAATGTGAAGAGGCACAGGTTTCATATAGGGACACTTCTGGGGACCCCCAAACCGCAATTTGTTCAGAATTTTTTTTAATTTTCAAAGAATTTTGGATGTTTTCCCTATTTTCGACTTCTCCAAAAACGTTACTCGGATTGTTCTGAAACTTGGTGGAAGTGTAGCTAATGGAATGGGTAGATAAAGTTGTTTCCTTTGTGCTGATACTCTAGATCCCTGAATTTGGATGTCAGCTAATGCTTGTATTTCTATTGATCACCATGTGAACCAACGGGGGTTGCAAACGAAATTCACATTTTCGACTTCTTCTCCAAAACTGTCAATCAGATTCACTTGACACAGGGTGGGATGTACCATGGATGAGTCTTTACCAAGTTTGTTCAAAAACAGTCACGCTCAAGTGATTTTAAGATCTTTTATGAATTTTTGGTTTCTTTTTGGCAAAATCATCAAAAATCGTCTCCGAAACTACTCAGCCAATTGCTTTGGCATAGGAGCCCTTCTGGGGACACCCAGACCTTAATTTGTTCAACAGGTGGCGCTACAATTTTCTTTTGTTATTTTTAACGATTTTTTGTGTGTTTGTCCCATTTTAGACTTCTCCAAAACCGTTTCTCAGATTGTTCCGAAACTTTGTGGAAAAGTAGCTTGAGGAAGGAATAATCAAATTTGCTCACTGGGAGGTGACATTCTGGATCCCTGATTTTGTACATATTTTTCAATTTGGGTACGCGTTAGTTATGTCTGGGTGCTAACCCAGACATTTTGTCTTTCTTTCTTTCTTTCTTTCTTTCTTTCTTTCTTTCTTTCTTTCTTTCTTTCTTTCTTTCTTTCTTTCTTTCTTCTTTACGACCAAATTTGTCCGGAGTTTTTCTCGGACACTATTATTCCGAAAACGACCAAACTTGACATTATGACGGACCCACCAGTGAAATTAGGCATCTGACTTGGAATAGTCATGATGTTTAAAATTATGCAAATTATGGGCAATTAAAATTTTAAAAGCTTTATATCTTCAAATATATTATAGATAGACACAAAGTTCTAACTTACACATATAGGTTTGAGACATCTGGCAAATCCAATAGCATGCAAACAAAAGTTGGGGAATTTTAATGTATGCTAAATTCAGTGAATTTCCCGACAATCCACATTTTGACTAGGGCTTCTGCTGTACTGCATGTTATATAAGCCTCCATGGTGCTAGGCAACCATTTTGCATTCATGATAATTGAACTTGTCTCATAGGCAGCCTTCTAGCCATGCCTGCTGGGTTTATGGTTTGAAAGGTTTAGGTCTTATGGGAGGTGGGGGTGGGGGGAACTCCCAACAACTGTGTAATGAGGTTCTCAATAAAATACAGAGAATCTCTTTCTGTTCATGCAAGAAACATATCTGATCCACTAATGCTGCACAGAGCTGTAAGTGCACCATCATGGCTGGGACTGACCAGTCAGTGTCCAAGCTGGTCTGTGCCTGAGGCTAGGAGTGGGCTGGTCTTATCAATCAGTCCCAAGGGATCAAAGCGACTGGACTTCCAGGCAGAACAAGCCAGAGTGTACCCTCTGTTAAAAATAGACTACACACAGAGAGTTTGTCGGACCGGATCAAAGTCTGACTTACAGTCCTCAGTGACTGTTTTCACAACTTGGTGAATTTTGAAAAAGTGTGTGGATTTGTGTCATCTCAATGGACACTTCCATGTCTTTGTTTTCTTGTAACCAGTGAGATGAAGCTTGTTCTTCATAGCCAATACGGAGTCAGTAAAGTGCATGTCTCAGTTCAGAGGTACATGTACATGTCAACAAAGAGGTTTGGTGTCAACATGAATAAAGTGCCAATCCTATACATCAGCTGTGATCACTTGGTGCACCTGTATTTTGTAAATATTCATGTTGCCTATAATTATCTGCCTGTGTACTTTTTGAATTCTGTTTTTTTATTATTATTATCTTATTTATTTTTTTTTATTTATTAATCTTTTTCTTCCATTTTTTCCTGTAGATATTGTTAAAATATGCTAGTTTTGTGTTTACATGTATTTTGACTATATCGTGTAATGTACATCGATTCATGTCAATAAAGTTATCTATCTGTAGTCTTGTGACAGCTTCTGTTGAAATTTGTTTATGTAATAAAGGAACAAAGACAGTTTTGTATTGCATGTATAAACATCCCTCTGAATTATAATATGTGTACACTGTACATGCACATATACTCATCTATACTGCCTAGAAGGGCTGACCATCTCAGGAGTGGGCACTTTTATCTGGTCACGAGGGTGCTCACTGTAGAGAGGTTTCACTGTACAGTGGTACCTGCAATTTAAGACCACCCCTAATGCCAGACAAAAGTGGTCACAAAGGACAGGTGGTCTTTCATCTCAATTGAATGAACAAAGTAATATAAGGCCAATGTCTTTCTTTCTTTCTTTCTTTCTTTCCTTCCTTCCTTCCTTCCTTCCTAGCTTCCTTTCTTTCTTTCTTTCTTTCTTTCTTTCTTTCTTTCTTTCTTTCTTTCTTTCTTTCTTTCTTTCTTTCTTTCTTTCTTTCTGACCAAGTTGGTCCAGAGCTTTTTTTTAAGACAATATTGGAAAAAACCACCAAACTTGCCATGGTGACTGACATAACCAGCAAAATTGTGTATCTCATTTGGAACAGTCATGATGTTTAAAATTATGCAAATTTTAGAGGCAACAAAAATTTTAGAAGCGCCATATCTTCCAAACTATTGCAGATGGACTCAAAATTTCAAAGTGCATATATACCTTTGTGACATTGCCAGTATAATGGACAGTACATGTATAGTTGTGGAATTTCAAATTATGCTAATAAGGGGCATTGAAAAAATTAAAAGTTGAGTATCTCCAAAACTAGTGTACATAGAGATGCCACTCCAACTTCAATTTGTTGGTTTGTGGCAAAGCCGCATCCAATGAACCATGAACCAAAGTTGTAGGATTTTAATTTATGCAAATTAGGTGAAAATGCATAATGTAAATCTTTCATAGCTTCAAATCTATTATAGAGGTACCACTTTTACTTCAATTTATGGGTTTGTGGCATAACCCATCCAATGATCAATAAACTTAAGTTCTTCTAGGCCTATGATTCATGCAAATTAGACAAATACACAAAATTAAAATGTTGAATAGCTTCAAAACTATTATAGATAGTAGTTTCATGCAAACTTCACTTTATAAGTTTGAGACATGGCCACATCCCTTGAACCAAGAACCAAAGCTGAGCATTTTAATTTATAAAAATTAAGCTAATACACGAAATGTAGATTATGCTGAACAATAGCAAAGTATAGCATTTCAAACTGTTCTCATTTTGAAGGCACCCGGACAGATTTGCTGTGAAGCAAATCTTCTTTTCTAGTTAATGCATGTATTCCTATTGATCACCATGTACGTAAATGGGGAAGTCAATGAAAACTGTTAGTTTTGCTTCCTCTTTAAAGTCCTCATCCCGTAGACTAGAGTAGGACGTATTGTGGGTTGAATGTCAGGGTTGGCTGATGACGGGCTGTTCACACAGCCCTCTTGTTTTTCAAATAAAAGACTTCTTCCTGTAATTACGAGTCGTTTTAACCATGGATAGTCGGTATTGTCTCGACTATCCATGTTTTAACTAAAAAAACAAAACAAAACAAAACAAAACAAAACAAAAACAAAACAAAAAACAAAAACAAAACAAAAAACAAAAACAAGAGAGAGAGAGAGAGAGAGAGATCAAGTAGACACCTGTGACCTTACTTAATTTTTGACGTTTATGCTGTCTGTTGTCTAATGCACTATATCCAAATTTCATAGCTATTCGTGGAAATATAAAAATTTAATTCAATTTAAGCTAATCTATAGACACAATTTACCGGCATATCATATTGAGTCAATATCATGAATCACATATTAGAATAGTGTCCTTACAAGGTAATCTGAATTAATCCTTAACTAACCATTTAGTACCACTGAAACAACAGCCTCTGACGCCAAAGAAGTCAATTAAGGGAGGATGATTATGGTAGGTCTCTGATGTTTTCACTCAATATATTTTGTGAAAACACACAGCGAGCGAAAAAGATCAGACAGAGACGGCAATATAGAAAATATTGGTAGTTGTCGGTACTTCTGTGCTAAAAGATACATCGTCGAATTATAGCCGTCAATGGATGAATTAAAATTTTCCTCTTGCACAAGCAAAAATTTATGACATGAGTTAATATGATTAAATATATATGTAAAAGCACCGAATACCGTTTCATGGGGGAAAATTTATGTCACAATTACATCAATAAAAGAACAGACATTGACACGAACAAAGACGAAGATACAGAAATATGTATCTATCATTTAGTATAGTAATATTCAACAGAGTCCTGTCACATTTATTTTACCATGCACGTGTGCATTTTGGCGGAAATTTAATCACCGCCTGCTGACTGGATTTAATTAACTGAAAAGCAAATTTCAACACATTTGACAGAAAAAATCCGAGGGGGGTAGGGTCATGGCATTATACTCTTTGAATGGTCAAATGGCATTGGTAGGCTTTGGTGTTAAACTTACAGACGCCTCGTAATGTTGACTTAAATCATACTTTAAAGTAATAATATGTGATGCCGTGTATCCGTTATTTAGCTTGACTATCGTACCGTGCCCACACAAATTAGTAGTAGTCTTTGTCAGATGACTATAATATGCTGGGAGCGATGTATCAATCAAGGTAGTAGTGTTGTTTTATAATTATATATTTATATATCCATCGACCAACCAGATACTATTGTGTAACTAGTATTTAAGCTTTTAATTCCCGCCTGACGGCAAATTTCAACGCTCATACTTAACTATCGTCTGCTGCATTGATTGATGAACTGTTAGTGTTCAGCCGTTGAATGAAAATTTACAGACACTTGGGGGAAGGAGAGCAAGCACACGAGAAATTCGCACTGTCGGAAGCTTTTGTCAGTTTCATAGAAAAAAAAAACAACTCCAAGTCAGTGATTTCTCGCATTATAAAAGGTAATCATTTTTGCAGTAAAATTTGTTGACGTTACAGCTGTCAAGTGTTTCTATGCATTCAATTTTCTTCTAATTTTCAAGCTAGTACTTCAAAAGAATGTTATGTTGTACAAAAAGGATATGTCTTGCCTCCTACACAGTCCATAATCTCCACATTTCTTTGGTGGGGAGTGGAAAATACGCATAGCTTTGTCTGTTCAGCAAGCAAAAGTATATCAAAAGCAGAGGAAAGCTCCATCAGAGGGGATCGAGTATGTCTGCAAGATTGATGTCTATATATATGGGCCAAATACAGACACGAAGATAACCTTGCATTATATGCACCAAGCACTTAGATGACTTTGTCAAAAAAAAAAAGAAAAAAAAAGACAAAGTTATCATAATCGAAATATCTCCCAACTCGGCATCAATGTGCCAACATTGCATCCATGTATCGGCAGCTATGTATATACTCATGGTTTAAACATATTTTATTCAATAAAAAACATGGACTAGAAAAGAAGATTTGCTACAAAGCAAATCTGTCTGTGTGCCTTCAAACGTTGTAAATATGGTTAGATGAAAATTTCAAAGGTCCAAGTGACATTTGACCTCTAAAGGTTACATGTAAATTAAAAAAAAACGTGCAGTGTTGCAATACCTACAATTGGAGCCCGACATGACTAAAATTGGATGAAAATTGACCAAATTATGGCTAGATAAAAAAATCGAAGGTCCCAATGACCTTGATCTTTGACCTTTAGAGGTCACATGTAAAGTACAAAAATGTACAGTTTTACAATATCTACAAATTAAGCCCCACATGAACCAAATCAGATGAAAATTGACCAAGTTATGGCTAGATGTAACTTTCAAAGGGCCAAATAACCATGACCTTTGACTTTTAGAGGTCACATGTAAATTAAAAAAATGTGCAGTGTTGCAATACCTGTAAGAAAAGCTGCAACATGATTAAATTTGGATGAAAAGTTTTTGCACTATTTACAATTTAAGCCCAGCAGGAACCAAATAAGATTTTGACCAATTTATGGCCAGATAAAACTTTCAAAGGTCCGAATAGCATTGACCTCTTGGACATTTAGACGTTACCTGTTATTACAAAAATATGCAGTGTTGCAGTACCTACAAGATGAGCCCGACATGACTTTAAATGGATGAAAATTGACCAAACTATGGCTGGATGAAACGTTCGAAGGTCCAAATGACCTCGACCTTTCACCTTTAAAAGTCACATTTAAATTGCAAAAATATATAGTGTTACAATATCTACAATTTAAGCCTAACATGTACCAAATCAGATAAAAATTGACAGAGTTATGGTTGGATGAAACTTTCAAAGGTCCAAATGACCTTGACCTTTGACGTTTAGAGGTAACATATAACTTTAAAAAAACTATGCAGTGTTGCAATACCTACAAGTTGGGTACAACATGGTCAGAATTGGATGGAAATTTTAAAGGTCCAAATTATCTTGACCGTTTACCTTTAGATGTTACATGTAGATTACAAAAATATGCAGAGTTGCAAAAACTACAATTTGGATCCAACATGATCAAACTGTTGTGGCTGGATAAACATTTCAAAGGTCCAAATGAACGGGACTTTTAGAGGTTAACACGTAAGTTACATATATTTTCAGTGTTGCAATACCTACAATTTGGGTCCAACATGGTCAAAATTGAATGAAAATTGACAGTATTATGGTTGGATGGAAATTTGAAAGGTTCAAATGACCTTGACCTTTTAACTTTAAGGTTACAAGTAAATTACAAAAATATGCAGTGTTGCAAAACCTACAATTTGACCCCAACATGGTCGAAATTGGATGAAAATGACCGAATTATTGCTGGATGAAAATTTCAAAGTTCCAAGTTACCTTGACCTTAACCTTTGCCCTTAGGACTCACATGTAAAGTACAAAAGTGTGCAGTGTTACAAACCTTTTAATTGAAGTTGGATTGGTAACCTCCACCTATGATAGTTTTGGAGATATTCAAGATTTAAAATTTCAAATGCCCATAATTTGCATAATCTTCAATATATTTTCTCCTCTTTATCAAAAGGCATGAATTCATGTATAGACCTATAATCATGCCAAGTTTGAAGTTTCTGAGTATAATAGCGTCTATGAAAACCGGCGAACAAAATTTGGTGGTGAAGAAGAAAGAAAGAAAGAACTCTAGGAAAAAAAAAACAGAATATCTGTGTTGGCACACAGACATAAATAGTCATAGTAAGTATTTACAACAATTGAAGAAAAGGGATAAGACTTATACTCTTATATGATGATCATGTTTTCTGACAGTATAGGAACTAGAACGTAATATGCAAGTTGTACTGTTCAATAATTCACAAAACCCAGATTTTTTAAATAATACCCAATGTGTTGTACATAAAACCATGAATTTTGTAACAATACTCTGAATTTTGTTCGCAAGCCAAAGGGTTTTGTTAACTACCGAGAATAACAAAACAAATATCATAATTTTAAAATTTATTCAATAATATGCACAAAACCCTGGGTTTGTAGACCAAACCTTGGATTTTGTTCGCAAAACCCAAGGTTTTTGGATCAAAACCCAGAGATTATTAAACAAAACTCTGGGTTTTGAAACAAAACCCAGGTTTTGCTTTGTTATCCAATCTTTTCACAAAACTTAAGGTTTTGTTGCAAAATCCCAATTTTTGTCATGATAACCCTGGGTATTGCAGTTGTTTTATTAAATAATTCGGAGAAGCGCACGGTTTTGCGGCATCTCAAAACTAAGTGTACTGTAATATGCTTTAGTTATCTTGATAATTTGCAAAACCCTGACTTTTGTTGTGATAACTCTGGGTATTGTAGTTGCTTTGCTCAATAATTCACAAAACCCACGGTTTTGCAATTTACCGTCAAATTGGTCATATGGATACAGCAATCACTGAAAAAACGGTTTTCATTGTGTGATTCGATGGCCAAATCAAAACAAACTGACTTATTGCGTAACTTTACACACTCCTCAGTGACAACAGCTATAATTACAGTGATCATAACTGAAAGCAAATGTATCCTCATCGTGTCGTACAGAACTTATCTTTAGACTATGCGCGCGGTACCCAATTATGATGTTTATAATTGTAATTTGATGCTATTTTTAAGTTGAGTAGCCTCCCAAGTAACAGCTGTCATGATTTGCTGGTTACAAAACCCTATGCTTAAAAAAAAACAAAACAAAAACAAAAACAAAAACACCCCCCCATTTGTGACGTCACAAAAACCCAGTTTTTTGCAATCTCACATAACCCTGGGTTTTGGTCTGTTGTTTCAAAATTCACATGAACCCGGGGTTTTGTGAACAGCAAAACCTTGATCTGTTATTTCACGGTGTTATAAAACCCAAGGTTTTATGGCAAAACCGAGGGGTTTTGTGGACAAAATCATGACTTTCATTTGAAAAAATAACAAAACCAAGGGGTTTGTGATCAAAACTCAGAGCTCCTTGCTCTTAAACTGTGGATTTCGTGTTCAAAATCTAAGTTTTTACCACAAACCGAAGGTTTTGTACCTTAACCCCGATTTTTGTTCATGAAACCCATGGTTTTGTACACACAACCCAGAGGTTTGTAGCAAAATCGAGGGCTTTGTCGCAAATCATATCAAAATTCAACAAGTAAGCAAAACCAAGGGTTTTGTGATAAAGCCTATAGTTTTGGAAGCAAAAACTCAGGGTTTTTTAAAAGCAAAACCCAGAGTTTTCTAAATAATTGAACAGTACAACTTCCATAAACGTATGGCGATATCTGGTTCTTCAACGTGAATCTTCAGTCTAGAGTTTGTGCAAGAAAGATGGCACGCATAGCCTTGTGAAGCAATGCCGATGATGAGAGCTTGTGGGGGATAAAAAGTTTACCGATAAGGTTGTTTAAATGGCCAGGTTAACAAATGCAGCTGACTATATCTTTATTGGGCTGGATAAGTTAACTAGTGATTTTTTTTTTTTTCGTGGACCAAATATTCACCCAGAAATGACCTTGTTTGTGTGTTTCAAGTAAACCCAGATAACCGCAATAATCGGCCAGTCGCTTGCAACAAACTTATTATTTATTTTCACAATATTAGTTTGATCACAGCACCCATGGTGGCTGAAAAGGTCTCGTTAAATAATGGTTGACTTTTTCGTTGATATCCTATCACAATGTGAAAGACCGTGGATTTTGCTGGTCCAACCTAGACTCAGCATTATTGATTGACGCAGCATTTGACCTATGAGTAAAACAGCACAGGACAGCCAAGCCTGATAACGTTTGGTCAATAGTTGCCTGTTATTGGGAAGCCACACAGCTGATCTTTTCGTGTGCAAGAACAGTGACACATATGAACCTGCACAGTCCAATTTGTTTGCGTATATATTATAAGGAACAAACAGTTGAGCCTGTTTGCACGGAACAGGTAGAACCAGAGAAGAAGATTTGCTTCACAGCAATTTGCCTGTGTGCCTATAAGGGAAACTTGTTGCCTTACACATTCAAATTGAAATTGGAAAAGCTACATGAGAGAAATCAAAACATAATCATGAAATTTAAGAAACAAATGCAGCAAAATAAGGCTCTAGGCACGAAAACATTTGCATATAGAAAGGAAATGCCACAAGGAAAGAAAGAATTGTTGATAAAACAGAATGTCAAGTGTGAGCAAACAAACACAAGAGTTGGTCATGCAGCAAGAAACTCTAGCTGGTTCTAGTATATTTTCTGTTGCAGCTTTCATTCCTTTGTGGGTCATGGTTGACACTACAGCATGGACTGATAACAAAGTGGTCACCATATGGAAGCATTAGAGTGTTACATGTGACATGAATGGAAACAAATCCTTGTGATGTATACATACATGTAATTGACTGCTTATGACAGATCATGGCCTGTTGTATGTCTTGTCTAAACCAAGTACATGTATGTATGTATGTATGTATGTATGTATGTATGTATGTATGTATGTGTGTATGTATGTATGTACAGGTCTATTAATGCTCCTAATTTGCATTATTTTAACCTTACTGATAGGGTCACACACTGTTCAGAGATTCTAGTTTTGGTGGCGTCTGAGACCTTAGCTCTGGACAAAATTGATGATGCACAAACCTAGGATAAGAAGTCAGAATGGCACATGTACACGTAATAGTTTCGAAGACA
The DNA here is from genome assembly GCA_964020975.1 of Hermodice carunculata. NCBI lineage: Eukaryota > Metazoa > Annelida > Polychaeta > Eunicida > Amphinomidae > Hermodice > Hermodice carunculata. The sequence continues at coordinate 137,685 of CAXHWN010001146.1, read as the reverse complement.
GATATTCAACATTTAAACATTTCAATTCTCCCTGATAGGTATAGATCCAAATTCTACAACTTTTGTTTGTGGTTCACTGGAGCCGGATGCACAAGTATATGGATTGAAGTTGGAAGGACACCTCTACGTACAATAATTCTGCAGATATTCAACATTTAAACTTTTCAAGTGCCCCTAATTAACATAAATTGACATTCTACAACTTTTGCTGGGGTTCATTCGCTGCGCTTACAGATGAAACCAATTAAATGAAGTTGGAATGGTACCTCAACCTATAATAGGTTTGAGGTTTCAAGGTTTAAATTTTCAAATGGCCCTAATTTGCATCATTTTCATAACTGTCGTCCCTTTTCATAGAAAGTTCAGACTTTATGTAGGGAAGTATAATTATGCCAAGTTTGGAGTTTCTAGGTATGCTGGTCTTCAAATGAAATGTCGGAAAAATTTGCTCGTAAAGAAAGAAAGAATTCACAGAAAAAAAGAACGTCTGTGTTGGCACACAGATATAACTACGCAGGTGACCAGATTCATGAATAAATAAATAAACAAACAAACAAACAAACAAACAAACAATAAATAAATAAATATATATATATATATATATATATATATATATATATATATAAATATATATATATATATATATATATATATATATATATATATATATATATGAAATAAGAATCTGCCCAGTTAACGCCTTGTTTGGCCTTAATAAGACACAGATATGACCATGTCTGTATATTTAAAGGGGACGAGCAAGTACACCTATTTTTTGATTTCTCCGGGGTGAATAAAAACAAAAATCGTTATATTTTAATCGCAAATATAGTCATGGATTATAATGAGGTTAAAGTCACTACCTGTGAGTTCCAACACAGTTTCGCCGTGTTTTCATCAATAAGAACATTTTTCATATTAGAATTGTGATATTTTCATAGATTATAGATGAGATATAATACAAACTTTAGTCAAACCTGGAGTTAAATATGCAGATTAAAAAAGGAACAAAACAAGCTTTTCACCCGTGATATCGGCATGTAAAGTCAAGATTATAGAAAGATACTTGTAAACACTTCCTATGTTGTTAATTTCAAAAAGTCAAATGCTCATGTCACAAATACCACAAATGCGTAAGCCAGTCTCTATAAATCCACGCCCGTGTCTGTCAACTGCGTTTTATCTGATACAGACATACAGAAACAAGGAAAAAAAATACCGAAAAACGTTCAACAGATTCTTACAAAATGTATACCAACCTGAAATATAACAACGGGGGTTCAGCAAGTAACTGTAAGAACATGTATCAAAGCTGAATGGCCGCGCGTCTGCCTCCCACAGCTACTCATTGTCCCAGCTTAACATTTAACCAAGACATCTTACGTTAAAATCGCAGAATATTATGACCTAAAATGTTACTGCAATAACACAAAACATTGTAAGTAGTACACACACACACACACACACACACACACACACACACACACACACACACACACACTCGCACAATATATATATATATATATATATATATACGTGTGTGTGTGTGTATAGGCACTATGTGAATGCAACAACTGTAAAATAAAAGTCAATGTTTGTCTAAGGAATACCAAGTATATATTTTAATATTACTTACGCTACACGCCCTCAGTTTGCGTATAAACTATAAAAAGCGACTGGCGATTAGTTTAGGTTCATGCTTGTTTAAATAATGTATTTTCACACGGTTAGAAAAGCATTGAATGCTGTGGGTGGACGCTAAATTTCATTATAGCAGGTGTATTTTTGAAAAATTGACAGTTGTTGCTACTGCCCATATTGTTGAGCATTCGGAGAATGAACTGACTTCATAGAGAATACAAGTCTTGTCTATTTTCCTTAAGAAGAGACACTTGACGCATACTTACATCCGTTTTGAGAAAATAAACAGATGGAATTTTTTTTTGTTATGCTTCTTTAATGTTACGTTGGAAACCCAAGCAAAGTGACGCAGAGGTAAACTTGAAGTAACTGTAATGTATTATTTACACTTTGAAAAAAAGGAAATACAATGACTCAGAGAAACCTTATCCACATAAAAGTTGTATTGTAAAAAATCAACTGCTTCGCTGTAGAAAAGATAACCCTTGTAAGATATCAAGCCAAGCGAAAGGGCTTTTCACCAGTTTACATTTTCATTTTAAAAAAAGGAACAATGAATCTGAACAACACTTTGTTCTTTGAATATAATGTCACGGGGGAGGTAATCCTGCGTTCAGGGCTCTTTGATAGAGAAGGATATATATATATATATATATATATATATATATATATATATATATATATATATATATATATATATATATATATATATATATATATATAGGGGGGCGTTATGATAATAATCTATTCCTGAATCTACCCCTTTACATCGGGGGCACCCAAGGCAGGGCAGAACCCACGATGCGTCAGTTACACATGTAACAAAATAAGTCATAATAGAGACTAAAAACACTTGAACAGTTGTAAACTTGTCTTTACCTAAAAAAATTGCAGTCAGCAATACAGGAGGAATGTCAAACAGATCTTTCCTTCCCAAGATATATATATATATATATATATATATATATATATATCTTGTTTCCAAGCCACAGACTCTCTTCAAGTGAAATTTTACCCATTGGAACGGTTTCGCGCTATGAGTTTAGCTGGCAATATGACAATAAGCAGCAATAATTCTGTAGTTTTGGATCCTTTCCGAGGACTCACAAACGATTTAAACATGTTAGGGAATAATATTGGTAACTCCGGTATCTTTTTTCCGGATCCTGACAAAATTTGATTTAAAACTATCCCGGTTTGTTTCTGTCCGCCTTGAGTTCGGATATCTCTTAATCCTATGCCACTATTTGCGAAGTCGCTTCAACGCTGCAAACAAAACCACACAGAGAACCGGTTTATGCGAACTGAGGAAAGTCATAGAGCTGACTCCGCAAGACCATATGGCAGGTCTTGGAATCTTTGTGGACCAAGCAGAGCTATACGCTGATGAATTTGTCTTTGCCTCCTAATTTGAACCCTAAATACCAGTTATTTGCTGTACATGATAAAAATAATAATACGAAAACACACCGACATCAATATACGCCATGGCAGCGTAACCTATAACCAATCTTCTCTACAGAGCATTGTACACGGGCTCGTCATGTCGAGTTTTTTTTTCCTTATTCATATTCACCATTTACTGATATCATTTCAATCCTTTCCGTGCTATTCACAAAAAGACGCGTCGCTATTATGGATCTCAGCTGTTGTGTTTTCGTTATGTTTTATTATTGTCTATTATGGTACTTGTTTTCGTGGTCCATGGCCGGTTCTTCTATACAGAGGAAACACTGTAAGGCTACTGATTAGCTGTTACAAGAAGGCCCTGCAATCGAGTCTTCTTGGTAGTAGCAAGTTTCCATCTCCGCTTACATTCCAGAAACTGAGACTATAATATGATTGTTTGCAACATCTGGACGCTAAATTAAAGACATATAAGAAAAATTACCGGGTGAATTCCTTACTAATTGAAAGTAAGGTAGTGAATAGAGTGACGGTATTTATGTCTCTAAGAAAACTACTCTTTTATTTTTTCAAATACCACATGCTTAAAGGTCAATGGGTACTGAATAAAGAATAAGGATTGTTTTTGCATTCACCGCAAAAAGGAAATCTACCCACATAGTTACCAATTACATTCATCAAACTATGAATGGCGCACCTTGTATAACATACTACCCTTGATTTATCCAATTTAAAAAATAGGCTAAGAAAATATGGTTGCATATATATTGTTTATTGCCTTGTATTATATTAAATATGCTTGTTACCATGCCAGCAGATAAGTGTACTAACAGCATACACTCAAGAAACAGACGTGTGGTGCTCAATGCACTCTATATAATCTTGTTACCACAATTCTGTCGTCAAAGGTTCCAAGTTCAAAGAGAAATGATACAAATATGTGTTAGCTACAAAGGGAAACAACGATTAGGTAATGTGATGGGTCATTGTTATTGTGGTACGCATCTTAACAAACTTGTTTTTTTTTGTTATGTATTACAATAACCGTTAAAATAAAGTTAACTATGTCCATGTGGAGACCAATTTGAACACTTCAGGTCTGTTCAAATCGGTTCACACAGACCTGTAACAAAATCACCAGGCTTGTGTTTTCCATGACCCTTTGGCTTCACAATACCTTCAAAATTAAAGTTTAAGATGGGATTTTAATAATATATAATGTCCCTTGTTATCGGTCACCATACCCCTGGCATAGCCGTGCACGTGCGCATTTGTCTTGTTGCCATGGAGCCTTAGTCTACCTTGGCAGTGCAAAGATCTGTCACACAGACCGATATATGTATGCACACACACATATACATATATATATATATATATATATATATATATATATATATATATATATATATATATATATTTATATATATATATATATATATGTAAATATATATGCACTTATGGGTACAGTTATGGTAGTGAAGTGGGGGGACCTGTTTGACAAAACATATAAAGTGTTTTTAGTGGACGCATGGCAGTACAGGAAAGATCTGTTTGACATTCCCCCTGTATTGCTGACTGCAATTTTTTAGGTAAAGACAAGTTTACAACTGTACAAGTGTTTTTAGTCTCTATTATGACTTATTTTGTTACATGTGTTACTGACGCATCGTGGGTTCTGCCATGCCTTGGGTGCCCCCGATGTAAAGGGGTAGATTCAGGAATAAATTATTATCATAACGCCCCCCTCGCCCATATATATATATATATATATATATATATATATATATATATATATATATATATATATATATATATATATATATATATATATATATATACATATATATGACAATGGAGCGGACAGTACAGTAAGCAGTTGCTTTTTGACGCGTTTTCATTCTGACTGGTTTCAGGTTAGCCCAGTATCAATCAGCAAAAGTCCTTCATAGAGCTCTGTGGATCAACCTGTCCAGACCTAATGCATATCCACCATCTTTTAAACTTCATACTGAAACGTTCGGTTGTTATTTGTACTCAGACAAACTTACAAACTGCGTCATACTGAAGACGACGTCAACCTGTTGCCGAATCCACCAACTATTTCATATTTTCCATGTACTGCTAATTAACATGTAGAAAAGGCTTATTTCTATGACAAGCAAGACAAACAAATAAAACAAGCAAACAAACCGGTGCAATAAAACAAGACCAAGCAGCAACATGCCCCTCTGTTGACATCGGCGTGGAAGCCAAGTTGGTGGACCATGGAATTTTCAACCTGCAGCATGTACTAAGTATTTTAGTTTCAGGTCGGAAAAGAGTCGCTTTTCCACATCCATTATTAAAAGCTGTGTCACGTGGATGCACGCTCAGATTACATCTTTTTTGTCATCACAGTAAGATCACTGATTAGCAAATCTTATAGGATGTCACATATGCTAAATCACAGTACTTGCAACAAGAAGAAGGCAAAAAAGAAAAGAAAGCAAAATGAACAAACAAATAAGCAAATAAAATAATTGGTACCTGGGCAATGTCCAAAGTGGGTAGGTATGCGGGTATCCGACGCCTACAGGTGGCAAAGAGCGAGAAAAATCTTGCTATGTGCATGGCTTTGTACAAATATGCTCTTGAAGGAGCTGTGCTAGTGATAAAAAGCACTAAAGTGAAAGAAAAAGATGGACGCATCTGTTTACAGCTAAGAGCATTAAGCTGTTGAATTGTACTTCTCAGTTGCATGTCTCTGTGAAAAAAAAAAGATTTGCCTGTTTTCAGTGTATGTATGCCTTTTTAATTATGGAAATACCACATCTTAATGGAAAAAATCGATTTGATTAACTTGTGCCTGTTTGGCGGTTCTTGGATTTGTTCAAGAGTGCCACACGGTTGGCGGTAGCGTTGCCTGCAATTGTACATATTGAAAAACTGAGTCAACAGCTTTCCTTGCCATCCTTTGGGATATAAGCATCTGCATCTTTGTAAGTCTTTCTACAACTTTTAGCAAAGAATATCATTGAGGAAATTTTTAGAGAATGAAAATAATATGCGGAAGACGGTTGAAAATTACCTGCCCCTCTCGGTCGATTTGCACAAGAAAGTGTCAGTGACAGTATTGCGCAAACCAATGCAATTGGCAGAATTAAGGTAGACATTTGGACCCCCATCTGTCAAACAGTCCGACATAACTAGCTCGGTAAAAAAGGACAGATAAAGATAAATGCGATGGTTTTTATGTACTTTAAAGGTGAGACCTGACTATTTGATTTCATGGTGGTACATTAAAGAATTAACCGCTTCCGTAGCTGCAGTGCGTATGTGGACGATAAATTTGCAACAAAGTTTGACAGATGGCCCTGTACTTGCCTTTAAGAACAGGTTACATTACACGTACCATAAAGAGCCTTTTATCATTGACAATATGAGCACCTGAATGAATCCCCATATAGGTTCAGCACGACACCATTAGACCTTAGGAGTGAAGTGTAGTTGCTAAGTGTTACACTAGGGACTATGATTGATGACAAGATAGATAAAACGCAGATTAAAGCTGGTGCGGATATTTGACCAAATTCGCCTGCGTTATTAAGTTATCAAGCGAATCTATATTTATCAACCATAAACACTCATAAATGCATCGGAACTTGTTGAATAATTGAATATCAAACTGTCACCACGCAGCTTCTAGGATTTGGCGGGGCTTTATATTGATGGATTCCATGCTCGCCGGAAGGTACTCGGGCTCTTGCGGCGCCCATGTTAATAATGGTGATTGAGGCAGCTCTTCATCTGCTACCTTGTCGTTTAGAGAGCCTGTCACCCGCTAAAGGTTTCCACATATACCCTTCATCTGTACCACAAATGCAATCTTTCCTTGATTTGACGAGTATACCCCCCGCCCAACTTATTCCCACTGTTACCTTTAGATGCGTTTGGCTTCCCTCATTCAATTCATGTTTTGTACTATTCTAACAACGACTGCTCAATGTAGTGTATATTCGATTTCAAGAATATGTTTTCATGGAAAATCTTCTGAGAATTAGTAGAGCTGAATCAGAGGCTACTCCATGCTGTTGTGCTTATGCATGTAAAAACATGTCTTTCTAATGATGTTCTTTCGCAACAAAAAGAGGAAAACGTAGATCAGAAGTTTGCAGTTATAATATCTTTTTGGTTATATAAGTGCTTCTGGTCACCCGTACGAGGAGTCTTACTATGTGTGGCCATATTGAAATAATGAACTTTATTATGTTAAACTAACAAATCGATTAACGTATAGTCCCGTCTCTGTGCAAATATAGTTTAGCGCAAATATCAAATTTTGCATTATTTATTGCCATTTATCATACTGAAAATGTCACAATTTGGACATCTTTATCAATTAAAAAAGACTATGGACTCCCTTATTTCTCTGTAACATAAACACTTCGTACTTCAGGGGTGACCTGTTTGCAGTGACAGGCATTTAAAAGAGAAATCATTCAAAGTGCACCGCCGTTTTTCCATCCACGATCATAGCATGCTGTTTTGTCGATGCAGATCAGACCATGCATTCCACCACTTTCCGTTTGTGACCTCTGCACCTCATGCACTCTCAGTGCCATTGAATTCACTCATGGTTGGCAATATGCCATGCTATGGTACTATGGCTTCAGTCACAGCCATTAATTTCAGTCAACGCCATTAAAGGACAAATAAATGCTAGCCGTTTTAACAGTTACCCGGAATTTAAGGAATTTATAAATCCAGTTTTATATATCTGTAATTAAATTTTAAATGTATAAAAGATGCCAAATTATAGATATCTGAAATAAATTGAATCGAATTACAGATAGATATCTAAATATCATTATATATATATATATATATATATATATATATATATATATATATATATATATATATATATATATATATATATATAATACATATACATGTATAAATCAATTTTAGATATCTATAAAGATTGCCGCCATAGCTACATGAGACAGCATAGATTTATAAATTTTAAAAGCTCTCAATAACAGTACTTCTCTGTATCTTGAAAGTAACTAGAAGTAGGAAGAAAAAGTTGGCCACTTTTTACTTCCTCGGTGGGCGACTTGGCTGTGATTTCATTGTCATGCTAATTAGCTTTCCTTTCATCTTTCTTTGTGACCCAGCCCTGCAAGAGTGTCATGGCCATTGGATAAGTGTTACCCACTACTTGAGCTGATTGGAGATCGTGTACACTTATCTTCCCATGCATATGAGAAAGACATGGTTTGCCATCTGGTGGTAGCAGCTTCTGATTTCCTTCAGGTGGAAGCACGGGACTTTGTTTTGAATGTGCCAAGATAAAAGTAATGTACTTTCAGAATAACCTTATGCATGCATATTTTCTATGAATGTTTGGCGGACCACATTAGGCTGTTTAATTCTGATTGGATATTGAGTACTACTTTATAAACCAAGTCGCTTGCGTGCCGCTTCAACGATTGCTACCAACTCCCTCCGTTCCAGCATCTTTTCCAGTGCAGTTTTTAATGGCGATGTCACCATAACCATCCCTGATGTGTCATTTTTAGCAATAGCATACAACTGTAAGTGAGCATATCACTGTCGGAGCTCACAGTTTACGGCAGATCACTCTCTCTTGTTCCCGTATTCCAACAGTGAAGCCATTTTGTTCCCTCTTGTTTCGTCGACATGACCTATTCTAATTACTTTGCTGTTGTCAATAAATTGATGCACCACACATAGGGCTGCACTTTGCTCCTCGTGACTCGTGATAATAATAATGATGATGATGACGATGATGATAATAGGCCTAATAATAATGATAATAATAATAATAATAATAATAATAATAATAATAATAATAATAATAATAATAATAATAATAATAATAAATGTAATAATAATAATAATAATAATAATAATAATAATAATAATAATAATAATAATAATAATAATAATAATAATAATAATAATAAACAACTTTATGAGAAAAGTTGACGTTGATGTGAGTGCTACTGAAAAAAAGGTGTTTTCTATGATGTTCTTCGTGTACAGAATAAAACTAAAACCTCCCGCGTGGTCAGTCCTGGTCACAAGACTGACGTTCGTCCGTCGCTCATTATCCGCGCCTCCGGCTTTTTGGTAAAATGGTCGCAAGTCAGATTCGTTTGACCATTGATTACAGGACTGATGCCTCGGGGCATTAAATTTAACAGAAATTAGGCCTACATATAGTAGACCTAATACGATCTACATAAGTAGGTATACATGCTTCAGAACTGTTCTCGTCATTTGGAGCACCTGTAGGACTACTAATTAATCTTATCTTTCTCGATTATTTTGTCTGTGGACTGACAAATAAATAGTTTTAAGGAAACTTGTTGTCTGTGTTTGCGCACATAGGCCTATATTGTGTGGTCTAAGCATTTCGTATACAGTGGTCTCGCTCTGATGTCCTGAGGGACCCTGTTGCCGAAACCAAAACCGTTACTTGTTGGCTAAACTACGCCGTTTTACAGCGCTGCGTTGTTGATACCCATGAAAACACTTTGCGTGACATAGTGGCAATGACTCACACTGTCTTAGGGATGGTTCAACATTTTCATCATTGTTGAATTAGTACTTATAGTACGCAAAGGTGGAGGGGCTTACATGGGTCTGTACACTTTCACAGAATATGGAAAATTATGGTCAATTTTTGGCCTGATTTGTGCAATTTTGCTATGATTTTTTGGGGGAAAATCATCATTTTTAAAGTACTAATTTGGGGGAGGGAGGTGGGTCATGAAATTTAGTACCCTAAGTACTAATTCAAAATGATGATAATGTTTAACCATCCCTTAATTCAGTGTCTTTCTCCCATAGCCTATCTATCTGCATTTAACGCCACATACAACATGAAGCATGCAACAGAGAAACCTTGAGATTAATTTCCGAGATGTTGACATTGTTTTTGTAAGGTTGAAAGTGACCAGCATTTTTCAGCTCAAATTTCAAAACCTGGTAATTCCATTTTGATATCATTTACAGTTGATTGGTAGGCTAATCATTAGTTTCTACATACAATGTTAAGTCATCAGCAAAGAATTGTATGTTTGCGTGAATGAGTTCAAACAATGCCATCCAAATACTTAAGGCCTGTATAAATGGAAGCCCTAAAATTGAGGCTTCAGGGTTCACAGCTTCCCCCCGTCACCGGCATGGAAATTGACAATAAATAACAACTTGCTACTATACATTATGTACGTACTCTTTAAACCATGCTAGAAAAGGACTGGACAAACCAGATATTCTAAAAGTTCTATAAAACAGACCTTCATGTCATAGATCTAGGCCTGCTAGGTCGAAAGCTTTTGTGATATCAAAGATTACAACGCATATTTCTTTGTAAGTCTATGGCTCCAGGGAAGTCATGGTAATGATGCAATAACTGGTTGGCAGCAGAAATTATGGTGAATATTGTCGACAATAGCATATTTAAGAGGACCCTTCTTCCCGGTAGACCAACGCTTTTACCATTGTCTACCCGGACGAGCATAATGAAGGCTCACGGAAAGTGCTTTACTGCCGTTCGTGACCCATGGAATCTTCTGGGACAGCTCTTTGGTGGTATCGCGTAAAACCAATTTTAGTGGTGGCAGCCGTGCATCGGAGCAAATCTGTCAATAGCGGGTCAGCCGGACAGAATCTTGGCTTTTGCTATTCCTTTAACCCTCCCGTTTTTCAGGGAAGCCCAGGGCGGCATGAAATATCATCATCATCATCATCATCATCATCATCATCATCATCATCATCATCATCATCATCATCATCATCATCATCATCATCATCATCATCATCACCACCACCACCACCACCACCACCACCACCATCACCATCATCATCATCATCATCATCATCATCATCATCATCATCATCATGTGTTGCCACTGGGCATAGAAAGCGTGCGTCTGGCATTCAGCGTGGCACTGCAACTCTAGTTGCCAGGAAGGATGCAGCCACAATGAAATCAAGATTAGCCACAGTACGTTCAAAACAACTTCGTGACGATACAATGTTGGCGTTATAAATTTTATGGTTCGCAACATTTTAATTTGACATAAAATCTCTTTGGCACTGAAATTAAACGGGTTTTATGTCAAAGCAAAGAAAACATAATTATCTTAAAAAGAATATTCTCGCTTTTTACATTTGTTACCGCTTTTAGGCGAAGATGGCAACACTTCATACATTGAAGTTGTTACGTTTTTACACACAGCTGTAAATATATCAAACTAGGAAATAATCTCAGACTAGATGATCCGAAGGATAGATGTCCCCCACCACGTCATGTGTTGTCAAGATACAACAGTATAAGATAATAATATGATATGAAACTCAGAAGGTGAAAAAAAAAGTTGACCAAAAACATGTAGGTGTGCAGAGCAAGGAGGCAGCGCATTTCGTAGAAGAAGCCTGAATGCATCATGTGGCCCAGCACCATGACGGGGACGCGGATCATTATTTCAAAGTATGTATAACACAAAGCATGTATTGTACAATATAAATGCAAGAACGAAAATAAATGAAAGAATGAAATTTGAATTCCATTATTTTCTATCCAAAATATGATACAGGTGCCCAGCCTCTGAAAAGGTACAGGCATCAGTCTGGTTAGGGTCATCCTACTACAATCAGTTATACATGCTTTGGAAGGTACCATGATACTAATTGCCCCAAATAAATATGTAGTGGGTTACCATGACCTTGAAATTATGTCAAAGTCCTCCAAAATAAAACATACATAAAATCTTTATGGAAAGGTTCTTTGGTGCAAAAATGAAAGCTTTAATAGAACTTGAAATACGGGGAAAAAGTGTACAGCAAAATACACCTTCAGAAGCCATATGACCTTTAAAAGAGGTCAAGGTCAACAACAAGGCACGGGCCTCGTGCCCTACACACATACATCTGTGGTGTAAATTTCATAATTCCATCTGAGACGGTTTATGGGCTACAGGCTGTGACGGACGGACAGGCCGACAGCCCCTGTCCCTACTATTTCTATGTCCCCCATATCACCTTCAGTGGCGGGGGACAACAATGTAGAGTCTATTATAACTTTGTAATGTGCCCAGTCACATATGATGGCGTTACATTTGTAGAACAGAAATGAAACTAGGAAGGGAAGAAGAACAGTTGAAAATATTTACAATACAGGTGGTCCAATTTTTTTAATCTATTGTGCTCTTGCAAGAGTAATGTATACAGAATCTGAACAAGGCCACGTGAGACACCATGTCGGGGAGGATTTCGTTAATGTGTTCAGATGCCACAGATTTATTTAATATTCAAAGTATTTTTGAAACCAAATAACATTTTTTTGTGGTTTGTTTGTGTGTTTGTTTTGCGCTGCACTTGTAGTTGAGATAATATGGAGCATGGTCTGCTTATGAGGCAAGAGAAGTCGGCACAGACTGGGTGCCAACACCGACAGATAGTGAGTGCCAACGTATTGACCCAGGCAGTGAAAGAAGATAAAGATAATTGACACAGAGGTTCAGCACGAGAAAACTGAACAGAAATGAAGCGTGCCTACACGTCAAAACGGTTAATACTGATTTACACAAAAACAAAATCCACAAGAACACGAGAAAAAAAGGGATGCGAGGGAGCACTAACTAAAGAACGGCTCCTTGATACCGGAGGTGAATGTACTCTCCTGTATGTTACATTGTCGCGAGGTGACAATCAAGCCACTGAATGCTGGCTCCTAAAAACGTGACAAAGAGTGGTACAATCATATGTAACCGTAGGTCACATTTAGAATGCCTTTTTATGCCTTTGTGGATCATACTATTAATCTAATAAGGTACCGTTCCGTACATAATTAATTATCATTATCACTAACCTTTATTTCGTACACATATGAGGCTTTACACTTGATAAAAGAAGGGAAAAGAAAACGAAGACACAAAGGTACCAGTCTTGTAATATATCACTTCAGCAATAATCAGCCCACAAGCCCAATTTCCACCTCCTCCCGTCCCCACACTTTTCATTTTGGAAATACCTTATATAACAACAGCTAGTTATGCTCGAATGAGTTACATTGAAATAATCCAGTCAGATGATAAGCTGTAGTTGTAATATTTATTGCCAACCCTTCTGATAACCTGTCTTCTCTTGTTTAGGTATATGTTTAATTCCATTAGAAACAGGGCGTATCCCTATGTATTCAGTTGATTGAGCCTAATTGATACAAGGCCTATGACTACAATTATTACTCTACTCCTGTAAGATTAAGAAAGCTCGATATGCGTCGAGAAAAAAAATACGGTAAACATTATCCAGCATTCTAATGGTGGTACAGAATTATTTTATTTTAAGGATTATAAGACAGCGAAAGCAGCTTTAACCGAAGAAAACTTACACGTATCAAGCAGGCTAGGTATTACTTATTTGCCCTCACAGCTCGTTACAACTAAAAGCAAATGAATTAAAAGGTTTCGCGTAAGACTCGCAGGAGGAGGGATAAGAAATGACACAGTAAAAAGTATTCATCAAGAGACTTGAAAGACGAGATGAGCGAAAAACCCAGGAAATGACAAAGGAACAATTCCTATGGTGTCCCTATACCAATTGGATCAGTAACAAATGCCAAGGGGCAAAGAAGATCCACCCAGAGAGTGTTATGAGAAGCGGGTACTTAACCAAGAACGTGGATCGATACACATGGCACTGCAGTTATGGCAAGGCTGCAGTTATGGTATACTTTCATTCTTCCCCACCTTGCCTCTTGTGCGGTAAAAGTAATACCTCAAGGATCTTCAATGACTGTCATAAAAGAGCGGGGTACAGAGGCAGAAAGGATAAGCAGTGGGAGCAGGGAATAACAAATTCCAATTCATATCCTGAGAGCTTATGACAGGCATCACGCACCTGTGTGCACCGACATGAAAGTTAATTGCGCCCGCGGGACTATTGCTCGCAAACACACCGTTTTTCTCTATAAACCCCATCAACAATGACCTGTAATTCAAATTATTTGCAAGTAAGTTAATTTCCACCGGTGAGCTAATTTTGAATACTACAACGACTTTTCATCTTCCTATCGGATTAGATGCCCATCAGTGGGGCGGCATCCTCATTGATCTTCATCCTCCCGGATCAGCAACTCAGGTAAGAAAAGCCGAGAGTATCACCTGCTGTACTTCTCTATTAACGAGACCCGCACTCAGGATATGCCGCAAAATAGTCGAGGTATTTCACGGTATTTCCTGACAGGATCACAAGGACTTGGGATTCTTATGGTATCTTAACTTGATTAAGGGAATGCATTCCGAAGCTCCAAGTTCCTTTATCTTGCCTGCTTTACTGCATTAGGGGTATTTCCTGGGCCTCATCATCAAATTGAATACTGTACCGAATGTAATGTTTCCCATGAGGAGGAACGGGAATTTGAAGCTGTACGCTGAACCATAGACAGGTGGACTCCTTGTGGCTGAGGTATTGGCGAAAAAGGAAGGGAGCGACTTAAAGTCTTCAAAGCTCTAACAATCCGTGTCCCAGGTCTGGCGGGCAAACAGTGGAGCAATTTGTCACAGGAATTATTAAGAGCACACGCAAAGCTTTCTGGAAATATTTCTACCTCCGGAAGGGCTTGGGCACTCGGACCTGACATTCTATTTCCGTTTATCCGTTCTGTCTGTAACTTCCGCCGGCATGACACAATGTCCTAATTTATAAAAGCATCATGAAAAGGAGTTGCTTATGTGTGTGTGAGAAGGCTTGCAGGACCAACAAAGTCGCAAAGGGAAGTGGCCAGGGGAGCCAGACATCGCTTTAGCTGACGCAAAGTGGTGTTTGCTTGTTCGTGCCAGAAGCAAATCGAGACAGTCCCATTAAAAAGGTCACCTTGCCTGGGATTGGCTTTTTTGTTTGAAGATGGAAAGAACATGGCCTCAATAAGTACTGAAATATCATATATTTCAACTAATTATGCAGTAACTTGGCACACTTGAAGTCATGTAAGGGACATTTTACCAACACCCTGCCCTCTATTTATCTGTCGATGTATGTACCTCGGTCTTTCTATCGTTTTCTTTCATGGTATCCTTTAAAAATTGGTGAAGTTTAATGGGTGCATTTGTGAAATAAATAGTTTTCAAATTTTAGATAAGTTTTAAATGCCGGTAGTAGATACACCGTACGCTTTGGAAAGTTGCACTATGTGAACACACTGTCCCTGCTATGAAGGGCCACTTCTGTGAAAGACCATTCTTTCTTGAGAGACCACTTGTCTGCATTAGATGTTCTGATTACTTTTCCTGTTAACAAACCTCATACGAAAAATCTCCTTATTGAAGTACCATAATTGTTTACTACCCATATGGGAGTCTTTCGATACTATGTTTATGAGACCATGCGACACAGGAATTACATGCAATCACTGAAGCAATGTGTCAGTTTACGTCACACCAGGCAGGCTATTCATCGACGAGCCGAAGTAAAACGACGAAAGCGGCTAAATGTTTTTTATCCTCTACTTGAAAGATTTCATCGATCTCTATAATTCGACCTCTGGACCATAATGTCAAGTGTGACGGATCGTCCCGCGGCAGCGATGTTGTTGCTTTGTTGTTTAATTATTTCTGAAGTTGTCATCAGTTTCTGGATTTTTACTATTGTTTATTTGCAAGTACAGTGTGTCTTCGACAGTTCGTTTGCATTTTTTCGGTTTACTAGACGTCCCTTAGCTATAGTATTTAGCATATTGTTTTCTTTCATGAACAATCATTTTTCAATTGAAAGTCTACTGTACTTTTAATTTAAAACAGAACTTAGGTATTTTATGATATATAACAATGAATAGCCTCGATAGGCTGTGCCCAGCTGCTTACAGGGCATCGAGATATGCGGCTTGCAACGGAGCGGTTATGTATGGATCTATTTCAGTTGATTGTATCATATCTTTCGTATTGCCGAGTGTCTCACTTGTATTTTTCTTTCTTTGACAGACAATCGTTGCAGTGGGTCAATGGAATTAAATAAATAAATAAATAAATAAATAAATAAATAAATAAATAAATAAATAAATAAATAAATAAATAAATAAATAAATAAAAACATGCGAATTTCCACATGCCCAAATCGACAAGGTACATGCCATTCTTATTTTGTCATGCATGTGTTGGCTCTCCAGATGGCGCTGTAACAAGCTTACTCCTTTGCCAGTGCTCTGAAGTGGGAAACCAGTACCTGACAAGTGGCTATCTTTTACAGAAAAGTTTAGGTATTTCCATGAACCTCAGACTCTTTGTTGCAGTGTCCACCGGTTTGTAGTCTAAAAATTGTTAAATAAGCTTTTCAAAAGTATTTTTCTTGGATTGGAAGTTTACCGCCACCAAAAATTTCGTGACGATTTATCGAATGATCAATATACGTACCTTGGAAAAGGAAGCACATTTATAGACGAGAATCGGGGATTCACCAGTTAATGTAACATTTGAGACACGATTATTTATTGTGGTACTAATGAAAGGTCACTCCACCGCTCTGTTGCTATGGTGTATTGCATTCTTTCCATGTGGCATGTACTCACGGGGGTTAATATTGAAAAAAATATAGTCAATTTGGCGAAAAGTAGACAAGTTTAAGACAACACATAAGATCTGTAATTTATTTCGTATTTATTAACACCTGCTAAATTGGTCATCAGGATCGCTGTCTGGGGCTACTTACGTCAAGATTAGTATCCTATAGACTCTCATTTATCCATACGTACACTAAAAACTGAACCAAAGAATTTAACTCCGAATTCGTGTTATACTGAAGTCCTATACTGAAGCCTTTGTCATGGAATTTTAGAGAGCAGATCCATGGAAAACTCGTTCAGGTGCTGTCTAATTGTTAAAGTTCACAATCAAATGAAAGAATCGATCTACACCAAACCCTGCCTCAGTAATAAACGAATGAGTACAAAATAAATGCAGCATAAAAGTGACAAAAGTGTCTGATTCATTAACAATGTGAGTCTGCCAGTCAGTTCGTGGCTCTGTCCATCAGAAATCTCCAACCAATCAGTCGCTTTCCAAAAGGAAAACACGACCGACTGGCTTCAACTACAAAGTTTTCTTAATGATGTTGATCTTACGTGTTTACCAACAAAACAGTAAAGTTTTTGTATCTCACACAAACTCTTATAAGTAATTCTTTGAAACGTATGGTATATATCAGGGTTGTCACGTTGTATTTAGTACAAATACCAACAAGACAAAAAACATAAAGCAAAAAAACAAAACAAAACAAAACAAACAAAAAACAAAACAAAACAAAACAAAAAAAGCAAAAATAAAATAAAATAAACAAAACAAAAATAAAGCAAACGATAAACTTTTTTTGTATTCCTTGTACAATACGGTATAAGTGTAAGTGCGTATGCAGAAAGGTCACTTGGTGCATTGTGTGCTCTGCTGAATAATTATTTGTTTGTAGAAGCCATCAACATGAACAGACTTGACTTACGTGGACATGTGGTGACGGAAACTTCATGAAGACCCTCTATGAACAAGAGTTGTGTGAAGGTATGTGGGTCTTTCCATGAAAGGTATCATTAACAGCCGGGCATATACCCAGATAGCAAGTGTCTGCCCAACTGAAGAACCAAGGTGGAAGAAGTCATCATCTCAGGAGTGGGCAGTGGCTTTAACATTGGAGACTGCAAGAAGCACGTGACTTGTGCTTGGACTGTGTTATTGTCAACTGTGTTTATTATCAGTGAACTGTGTCCAGCACTTGTGGGCTACACTCAGCCTGGACCTAACTCAATACCAGTGGACTGTGGATTTAGCTCGAATTATCCACGAAACACAGCTATGTATACCCTTCATTATTCTATGGATTAATTATGGCTATAATATAGTGTCAATAAAATCAGAAGTCATAAGGATCCTTGGTTGAGTTCATTCATAGGTTGCCCGAAGTATCCGGAACATTCTGTTTAACAACATCATATACAATGTATACAAATGAATAGGTACGGTAATGTGTATTTAATTTTGTTCAAATCTACAGTAGTTCAAAGCATCTAGATTTGTCCATAAAAGCATGTACTGCCCTAGGGATTATTACCACTTATATAAAAACTTGCTGGTACTTTCGGACCTGTATCCACCATCGGGGCTAATGTCTCCATTGAGCTTCGTCTTTGACGCATTGCAGCGCTTGGCACTCAGCCTATTACTGACCCTTATTTCATTGCCTCAGTGAGGACTTCACTGTCTGATACAAAATCCTAATTCTGGGTCCTACAACTGGTCACTGTTTGTCGTTGTATTTACATTTTCAGGTAATGCTCACTCTGGAAAAGTCCCATTATATATTGTACATTACATTCATTCGACAAATTAACCTTCCGTTAACACTAATCACACATATATTTTGGACGCTACCTCCTCAAAATAGCCAATCAACATGGCTGCCATTGTGAAAATAGTGAGTTCCACACCCAACTCCAGTGGTTTGCAAATGAGCATTGGGACGATCTCGCCGAGTGGGGGTGGGAAGAGGGTTATAATATATGATACCAAAAGAAGATATTTTTATATTATATCAAAGCATCAATAATGATATATATGCTGTAGCCGTGATTCACTTTGATATCCAAATCAGGTGTATTTTTGTGAGACTGTCCCACAATTAATGCATTAATTGCACAATGTTCAAAATGGAGCTCCAACGTGCCGTGTTGCATTTGGATTTGTAACTAACATTGATAACTGCTTCAGGCACAACCGAGGGGGCAGATTAAAGTTAAGATAGTAAGTCATGTTTTAAAAGTGTTTTAACCACCGTTTGCCCTGGTAACTCAGAGAGCGGACACCTGGAACTGTCCTGAAAACACGTGGCCACTGTGATTTTCCTTTCCCACAATGCATTGCGTCATGTTTAAAATTGCGCTGAACGTGTGTGTATGTATGCCTTTGTGTTGCATTTGGGTTTATAACTGACGATAACTGCTTCAGACACAACGGAGCGGGCAGGTTAAAGTTAATATTGTAGGTTCTCTTTAAAAAATATATTGACAACCGTTTCCTCCAGTTACTCGGAGAACGGACACCTGAAACCTAGTGATACTAGACACCAAAGAGCCAATACCGATATCGCACCTACCGTGGCTATATGCAGCAGCTATGCTTTTTCCCTGGCCCAAGTTGACCGTCCAGACAGATGAAATAAAATGCTGTGTTTGAGTTGACTTTACTGCAAAATAATGGCACATGTTGGCCAGCTTTTTTGTTATCTTTGTCTTACAACTTGGTTACGGTTGATTTGAACGACCGTTTTTTTACAGGTGGTTTGTAGGGTGATTTTGATGGTCAGTCGCGTGTTGCAGCTGGTCTAAGGTTGGCCAACTGGAACATTGTAGCAAAATTTTCATCACAGTTTTTGAAAAATGCTACAAAATTTATCCAAAATAAGTGTTTCTCGTGTGAAGAAGTTAATTGAGACAATGATCCAGGGAATGTAAATTTGCTGCTGCAATTGGACAGCACCATGGTCTTGCGCGTCAGGTCATTTAACATTGCAAAAGCGCCCCTGCCAAGGAAATCTGAACATTTTGACCAGGTGGGGACTGGGATCAGTAATTGTAGGTACTACTGTACCATGGTAATACCTATTCTCATGCAGAACCTGCCATGGTATATCAAAGAGAGTGAATGTAAGAACATTTTCAAAAATAAGGTGAAATCATTCTTGATGCATGAGATGGGAGTACTCTGAGAGGGACTGCTTTACATATCTATAGTTTCAGTATCTTTGTGTTGTCAGGGACCTGCAATTTATATATACAGCAGGTCCCTGGAGTTATAAAAATACGCCTTTGGTGCTTATATTTATTTATATATTAATTTATTGAAAATTTAGATCAATCTTTTAATTCATGAATAATTAAAGCATTTCAGCTACAAACCTGTGCAAAGCGACGTAATATTTTTCCGATTTCAGACTTGCATTTCTGATATTTTCATGTTGTGGTCCACCATGGAAATAAGCCAAGGCAAGATTCCCTAGGCATTTGATACTCCCATTTCATGCATCATCGTTTGTTGTGCTTTCAGCAACTATATTGCACCATCCTGACATAAGTGTGCATAAAATATTATCAATCAACATTCAGTGAAAAAAAGTTAAGTACATTCAGGCCTAGTGATTATCTTAATGTATTTTTTCTTCTTGCTTTTGTAGAGAAAATACACAACTTACTAATTGTGGGATATTTTATCTGTTAATTTTCCCCGAATTAATAAACATAATATGTGTGCAAAAATTCTCTGAAGCCTTACATGTATGAATGCAAAATTTGTCTTATCGTTATTGATAACATGGCGATGTTTTTTTGTTTTTTTGTTTGTTTGTTTGTTTGTTTGTTTTTTTTTTTTTTAATTTCTTTTTTGCTAATCTTGATTTTTGTACAATCTGAGGGAAAATAGCCAAATCAGTACAATGACTAAGATGTTGTGATTTCGTCAACATGTGAAGGCAATATATTCGAAACTCCCCAGAATGCACCATTTTGCATGCTCAAATTCAAAATTTTTTGTGGAGGGGTAGGGGCTAGGAACGACCCCAGCCCCCCCCCCCCCCCCACATGCCTTCGGCCCTTTGGGCCCTGTAGGTCACATTTGGGCCACTGAAAAAAAATCACGGACTTTTTTGGGCCACTTGGGTCTCTGAGTTTGAAGCACTGGCCTGGGTCAATCATTAGTTATTTGGGAAGGCCGGCTTAAAAGTACTTTTTTTTTGGGGGGGGGGGGGTCCATTAGTTTTAGGGTCGGGCCTTTTTAGTAGGGTCTGTCAGGCTACCGGAACCACACATATGTTTTTGTTAGGCCTTGGGTAACTTGGACATTTGTTGAAACATGTTGAAAATGGATGTTCTTTCCCCTTTTACACATTACCTCTTCTGACGTCAGTTTAATTTGTTACCTGGGCACATCCGGAGGCACTTGTGTATATGATAAAAACATCCTAAAACCCAAAAACCTCGAAAGGGGGAGGGGGTTAATGCCCAAATCGGATTTTTCACCAATTCTTTGGAAAAGTAAAAAATACGCAGCTCCAATACGTAAAATTTACAAATTACAGTGATATTATTATCAAAACTCAACAAAGGAAATACTATTTCCTATTTCAAATAGAAAAGATCGCGATGGGCGATAATTGGGGTTTTTACCTACCGATATTTCAAAAGCTTCACCAGAGTTTCAGATTTTCCCTCTACTTATACAGTAAACTATTTTGTATAAACACTGAACATATTTTAACTAAATCGATTGTAATGTATAATTGTAAAGCTCCAACAGTGCGAATTTATCTCCTCACATTCACACTCTCTTGCACATGGGCCTGGCTTTTCAGTAATTCCTCAAAGTGACACTAGATGGCACACTAATCAGTCAGCCATTCATGCTGTGTTAGGTAAATTCATTAATTAATGAAGTAGGCATACAATAGGAAAGAAAAAAAATTATATATATATATATATATATATATATATATATATATATATATATATATATATATATATATATATATATATATATATATATATACCATATAAAACAGTGTTCAGATTAACAGGAGTCCCTAGAAAGAAGAATGAAATTCAAGAACTGTTTCATCACACTAATTCTAATATCTGATGTTCTAATATTGTTATAGTTAGCACAGATGAACGAGTGATGACGTATATTTTCTATTGTTGCATGGCAGGATCAAGCTGGAGATTCTTGAATTCCTTAATATATTCACATGGAAATTCACGTTGGTACATTCCATTTGCAGCCTTGCATGTCTCATGGGAGTATTTCTTTGTCCGATCAAATAGAAAATGTTCTGCCAATCATTTATAGCATCCACCAAGCAACGGTACAATTGGGTCATGTACTGTGTTCTTGCATAATTCTTGTTCTAAACGCCAGTTACATTAAAAAATGCCATTGCCGGAGTTGGCTTGACATTATTTTGACGTCACTTTTTGCCACTCAATAAAACAC
>CAXHWN010001146.1:85400-115400 GCA_964020975.1 Hermodice carunculata | reverse complement strand
CATAATTTTATGGACATGCAAGTTACGTTGATTTCATACCGAGTTTATGTAAACCCAGCAATTTGTACTTGGCAAATCCATACTTCCTTGTCCAAAAACCTCCTTTTTACTTTTTAATAGTTAACAAATAATTTCGTATGATTAAATCTGTTTGCCAGATTCCACATAACATTCCATCTAAACCATAACAATATATGGCTAATGCTTTTACAACACCGAACACATTGATATGTTGAAACGAGTCCTCTATACGCAATCTATTTCTGAAATTATTTTAAATGTTGGACAACGGCAATATGTCCAAAGGACTCAATATTCAGACATTCGAAGATTTATGGTTAATAGTCTTATAACATGGATGGCAGGAGATCCAATATGTAGTTTTATAGGTCGACAAAATATAATATTGGGCGGGGCGAAAGCCGAGTCTAATATTACTTTTTGGAGTTCCGTAAAACTTCATATTGGACGACTTGCCATCCGACATGTGTTACATTCTGCAATTTAAGTAATGATACACCTTGATCCAGTATTCATTACTCACAAACCCAGCACTTATTGCTGTCTGGTTGACTCATATCGGCCTACCACATGGATCTGAAATACATCTGTTACGTTCTGTTATAAATCCATATGGTGCACGTCGTAACGTCACGTGGGGGTGCATGCTGTGACGTCACGTTTTCATACTTATGTATGGTGCTTTACCGTGTGACATGCACGTGTTGTCCAATATCATGGTTTCAACTGCCCAATATTATACAATTATGGACTTTTGCTGAGATCACTGGTTAGTTTTATGGACCTGAAAGAAGAATACTGACCGAGGCCGAAGGCCGAGGACAGTATTCTTCTTTCAGGTCCATAAAACTAACCAGTGAATGAAGCAAAAGTCCATAATTGTTTTATTTTATGAGTTACATCGAAAGGAAGCAAATATCTAATACTGCTTTATTTTAGAAATTACATTATAAAGTAAAAAAAGACAACGTCCAGTTTTAATATTTTTGCACGTGGCAAAGCTGAAAATAGTTTAATGACTTGAGATGGAGTGCCCAAGTCAGCGGAATCGTAATAGTGATTTGTGGGCGTGGCCAAGTCATTGGAATCGTAATGTCTAGTTCCAAGTTTATCGCCAGATGGCATGACTTGGCCACGCCCACAAATCACTATTACGATTCCGCTGACTTGGGCACTCCATCTCAAGTCATTAAACTATTTTCAGCTTTGCCACGTGCACCGTCGTAACCAATAAGATTACGGTAATCTTGAAAGAGTCACCAACTCATAAAATAAGAAGTTTTACAGGGCAGGCGTGTGGTATAATATCAGTTACTACGGTCAGCCGTATTGGCATTCGGCTTCGCCTCAGGCCAATACGGCTGACCTTGGACCTGTAACTGGGCCTGTATGAAAACAGTTGATTAATAACATAATATTACAGGGCAGGCACGTGGTATTATTAGTTATTACCTGACTGTTCACGTGGATATTTTCTTGTATCCCCTGAACAGACAGGTAGTGACGATTTTATCCTGTAATATGACTATAAATGTGAAATAAAAACTACTGAAAAACATAACAATTTACTTAATAACATCAACCATTTAACAACATATAGAATACTAGATTTGGCAACAAGGTCTTTTTTCAAACTGAAGTAGGCCTATTTTGTTACTGATATCAGTCATTTTATTCATGAGCTTGATCGCAAAACAGGTATACAGAATTTGTATACTGGTTGTTGTTCAAGTCCAAAACGAGGCTAAATTATGTATACCCCTGATGGTGCTCATTGATATTCATGAGCCTGATCGCAAAACAGGTATACAGAATTTGTATACCTGTTTGGAGATCAGGAAGGATATCAAAGAGGGGAAGGCTGCACACATCATTAGCGGGTGTGACCACCACGTTTCTGCATGCAAGCCTGGCCCTTCTTTGGCATGCTGCTGTGTGAGCTTGGCTACATTGGCCTGGGGAATTGGGTACGTTCCACTGGTCTGCCAGCTGCTGTGCCAGTTGGTCCATAGTGGCCGCAGGATTGTCAGACGGTACTCGTCCTTGACTCGACGGCCAGCATCATAACTAAAGTCCTTTAAAAAAGTTACTTGTTTATCACCACCGCCCGCCCCTTTATTTTCCGCCGCCCCCTACATTTCATTTTATATTTTATTTCCCTGAAAATCACACAAGTTTCAAACTTTGAGGAACAAGGTCGATGTTCAATTATATCCGGTTTAAGTAAATTCGGAATATCATGGCTACTCTGCTACCGTAAGTGTTTAGACTGCCAAGGTGCAGACAAACGATGATTTTCTCATTGGCGGCAAAAAACACACCCCACAACACTTTTCTCAACCTCTCTCCTGACTTTAAGCTCGATCTCATGATGTGACCTTCACCTTTCCTGGTGCTTATTTATTCTTTGATTGAGTCTGGATGACCTACACACGTCTGTCTGTACCCATACATCAGATCTCTACGACAAAAATCTAACACCCCCCCCCCCATTTTCTAGGGTCCCTTCAGTCTATCTAGCACTGACTGGTCACATTTTATGAGCCTCAAGGGGGAGAGGGTCATTCATGACAAAAATGCCTATTGTTTACATGTATGAGCCCTGTTTTAAGTGCCAGTGTTTGAAAAAGCATTTCAGCCATATGTTTGAAATTTTCAGTTATGTTAAAACTTAAACTTTAGTTAGGTACTATCAAAATTAATACTTTTGTCAATCTCATTTGGCGATCACTTACTAAAACCTAACATTAATTTCTTACATGTAATGTCTCAGAATTAATCCTTCATTTGACGATCACTTACTAAAATTAAAATTAATTTCTAAAATTTAATGATGTATCAGAATTAATCCTTAATTTGACGATCACTTACTGAAATCGAACATTAATTTCTAACATTTAATGATGTTGGAAGTAAGGAGTTTTGTTAGTTTTGGTAAATGGCCAACAGTTTAAGTTGAAGAGTTGAGTTAAAGTAATTTGGGATGTAATAAAAATAATGTTAGGAATTTTTGTTAGTTTTGGTAAGTGGCTGGCAGTTTAAGTAGAAGAGTTCAAGTTAGATAATTGTTAGGAAATATCATTAGCTTCTGATACGTGTCACTCAGTTGAAATGAAAGAGAGTATGCCAAGGGATTGAGGAAAGTAAATGTTAAGAAATATTGTTAAATTTGGTGCATGGTTGACTGTTTAAGTGAAAACACGCACAGAGAAAGTAAATGTTAGGAAACAACGTTAGCTTTGTTTCGTATAGCACAGTTAAATGGAAATAAGTGCCGCATTGGGGAAAGTACCTGTTACTGTTAGGAAATATTGTTAACTTTGGAACATGTCTGACACTTAAAGTGATTAGGTAAAAACATCGAGAAGGTAAATGATAGAAAAAATATTGTTAGTTTGGGTTCGTGCCACACAGTTTATGTGAACCAGTTACGGCATTGAGGAAGGTAAAGACTAAGCGTATGAAATTCACTTCGGTTTGATAGCTGTCAAACAGAAAATAAAATAGGGAACGCATTTGCCTGCATGTATTTGGGGGTTTGCCGTCAAGGTGAAAAAAATGCTATTGTTATATGGGTGTCTGGATTACAAGGGGGTTTATGAAAATTTCTGCACTGAATACTGACAGGAATAGATTTTCTTGGATCTTCAAATCAAGCGTGGTTCGCCCATCATAAAGCCCTGGATAGCGCTCAGAGTGGACGAGAGCAAAAGTCTTCATCAAATATTTGAATAAATCATGGATAAAGAATAAAAATAAAATCCTCCCTCCCGCCCCATAATTTAAAAAAAGTGATGATAAGCAAGATATTTTTATGGGGCCTAACTAATGTATAATTGATATATAGAATTAGGCTATGACCTTGGTAAGATGAAAAGAAATATGGAATGGAGGTCACATATCTACTTGTGTATCAAATTCTAAAATGACAGATCACAACTTTCAGTTACAACAAAAACAACGTACATTTAGTTGAAAGGAGAACTGGTTAACCTGGAACTTCAACTCAGGTTTAACATAGCCTATGTATACCACAAGCTAAGCTATCTAAGTGGCAGTCCCCTCCCAGAGAATGTTTGCGAGTGACGATAAAAATGCCCTTTCAGCAATTAAATGATCACCTTAAAAGTAGGTCAAGGTCTCGAAGTATGACATAAATGACTCGGGCTACAATTATTCACCATGGTGACAACAACTTAATATGCCCTCCCCCCCCTCCCTCGTCAGAGATATGAGTGTTTAGTCACATCAAAATTAACTTGTTGATTGGTGGTTGCATTTGATAATGACCTACACAGACTGGGAAACCAACTGTGTGCTCCGAGTTAAATGATCCGTTGGATGGAGCTCCGAGAAGATCGGACATTTTGCTTCAAGTTGAAACAAAAAAAGTTCAAAATTACATGATTGAGTTTGCACCAAAAAAGCAGGTAATGATGACGAGCAAAGTAGGCCTAGTATATTTAGAATAAAGTTTAATAAACTTTAAAAATAATATGTTCTGATGTGAGGGACTGTCTTGAATTTGACCTAACTTTGGTAGGACAAATGTAAATGAATCTGTCTCGCGGGATGGGCTATCTTTTGAAGACAGTTTCGTCACCATTATATATATATATATATATATATATATATATATATATATATATATATATATATATATATATATATACATATATATATATATATATATATATATATATATATATATATATATATATATATATATATATATATATATATGGGGGGTTATAACCTTTCCTTCTGTCATCTTCTCGGGGTTGTACGGGTCAAGATTGCGAGCAAATCGAAGACGTTTTTACGGCTGGTCGTTTGTGGGGTGATTTTGCTGGTCGTTGGTCGCTTGTTGCAGGTGGTCCAGGGCTGTCCAACTGGAACATTGTAGCAAAATTGTGCTTCACAATTCTTGAAAAATGCTACAGAATTTATCCCAAATAAGCGTTTCTCATGTGAAGAAGTTGAGAAAATGCTCCAGGGAATCTAAATTTTGCTACAAAGATTTCCAGTTGGACAGCACTGCGGTCGTTCGCGTCAGGTCATTTAACATTACAAAAGCGCCCGTGCCAAGGAAAACTTGTCGTTTTGACCATGTGGTCGCCCAACCCTGGGGACTAGTGTCGGTAATTGCAGGTACTACTGCACCATGATTATACCACGCAGAACCCGTCAGGGTATATCGAAGAGAGTGAATATAAGAACATTTTCAAAAATAAGGTAAAATCATTCTTGATGCGTGAGATGGGAGTACTGGCGAGGAACCACTTCATATATTCCTAATTTCAGTATCTTAGTATCATAAAAATTATGCCTTTTGTGCTTATATATATATTGAAAATTTAGATCTGTCTTTATATTAATAAATAATTAAAGCATTTCAGCAACAAACCTGCGCAAAGCAACTTAACGTTTTTCTGATTTGATACTTGCATTCATGTGGTCCACCATGGAAATGAGCCAAGGCAAAAACCTATGCTTTAGATGCTCCCATTTCATGCATCATAGTTTGGTGTGCTTTCAGCAATTATATTGCACCATGCCGGCATATGTGTCTCAACATACATGTATTTTATAAATTTTATGTATTTCAGTATTTCAGTATTTCAAGTGTACACTCTTTTCATGTGTATGAATAAAATATTGTCAATCAATCAACATTCGGTGATAAAAATTTAGTACATTTAGGCCTGGTCATTTTCTGAATGCATTTTTCCTCTTGCTTTTGTAGGAAAAATACGCAACCGACTAATTGCAGGATAATTTATCTGTTAATTTTCCCCGAAATAACGTAATATATATGTGTGCAAATATTCTCGAAGACGTTACATGTATAAGTACAAAAATTGTCTTATCTTAATTGATAACAAGGCAATGGTCTTTTTTAAATTTATTTTTACTAAGTTTTGCCATCAGTTTTTTGTACAATCTGAGGGAAAATAGCCAAATCAGTACAATAATGACTAAAATGTTGTGATCAACCACGTCAAGGCAAGGTTTTCCACTCGAAACTCACCAGAATGCACCATTTTGCGTGCTCAAATTCGAAATTTTCGGCGGGGGTGGTGGTGGTGAGGGCATGCCCCCAGACCCAGCATGCCTTCAGGCGCTCGCTTAGGCCCTTTAGGCCACTTGTGTCTCATTTGGGCCACTGAAAAAAATATGTACTTTTTAGGGGTCTCTGACTGAGTTTCTAGTGCTGGCCTTGTTGGATCAATTTTTATTACGGAAGGGCGGCTTGAAAGTACTTTTTTCCCATTAATTTTAGGGTTGGGCCTTTTTAGTAGGGTTTGTCAGGTTACTGGAACAACACACATGTTTTTGTCAGGCCTTAGGTAATTTGGACATTTGTTGAAACATGTTGTAAAATGGACGTTCTTTCCCCTTTTACACGTTGCCTATTTTGACGTCAGATTAATTTGTTACCTGGGCACAGTCGGAGGCACTTGTACTTATATTGAAAAACTTCAGACGACATTTACTACACTGGATCATATCTGACCATTATAATTTTGGAAATTGCGTGAAGATATATCGGCGTTAGGTTTCGAGGTTAAATACCTCTCTGATAAACAAAAACGTTTAATGATACGATAAATCATGCGCAAGCATGATTTATCCTATCAAAGCATTTATAAAATCATTGTGGTAATAACGATGGACCTAAAATATATAACAATAAGCAGAAATTACAGAGTTTATATTTTAAATCACCATTCACATCACGAAGAACGGTTTACAAAAGGCATTCTAATGAGCACTTCCTTACATTGTAAGTCCTACAAGAATTTTGTTTGAAAATGGGTAAATTCAACGATGACCTTTGTCAATATAGTTGAAAAAGAAAACTAACATATCTGTACCAAACATTTATTCTAAGCAAGCTGTGTTCCTTTTCCAATGAAATAGAAATCAAACCATTTTTGGCTAATAAAGCAAACATTCCATCTGAAAGTCCGTCAGATGATGCATCTAACCGGTATAAATGTGTCAATGAGATAATCATATTTGACAAATGAATATTTTTCATCTATAAGGATTTTTTTCAAGAAACACAGTTTGAACTTTAAAATCTCTTATGTTATGTGACTGATGAATTTATTCACTTTTCGTAGGGAATTTTGTGAAATCCCAGGCTGCTATTTTCATCATATCCAATCAGCCTCTTCCTTTCACTGTCAAACTCATAGTCATTTTTCTTTCTGTTCTGAAATTCATTACCTCAAGCTTTACACGTGCTTTTCAGTTGTCGAATCAGTATTACCATTCCTTGTCTGAATTTTGACAAGGTAAGCAGTTGCAAGTCTAATGTGGTGATGTACAATTTTGGGTTGGCATGTGTATGTCACCTGCTATCGTGAATCGTTACATAGTTTTAATGTTGCTTTTGTCTTTTACTTCTATTGGCGTATATGGTGGACGGCATGATAACAATTATTGTCAAACACCTTTCAATGAAGGCCTATCGAAATTGCCAAATGTGATACATGCAGATCTTCACTTCCTTTACGTGGGCTGTAGATTTTGGACTGCAGCTGATCTTTGAAAACTTGTCATGAACATCTTCATGGTTTTTATGTGGGCCTCATCGATATTTTTACAGTTGGCATAATAGCCTACAGAAACATTTTATGATGATGGTGACACTTCATATCATATTTTGGTTAATGAGACGTCTTAGTTGGAAAATGTGTTTAAATTCATAAAAAGTGACTGGTTGTGGACTTGGATGTTCACAGTGGAATTTCGATGAATGTTGCGTGTGTATATGCACTTCAAACCAAAGGTCCCAAAATGTAAATTGCCCAACTTGGAATTATGTAGATATATATAGTTCTGAATGATGACTATGCTTTTCCTGCCGTGAATATGTGTATGACAAATCTCAAATGAGATGAACATGTCTCTATGTTAACGTAGTTAGGTTTAGCAGGGACAGTGCAAATATTTGTAAAAAGTCCACCAAGACAAACAAATATATAAACTCAGCTGATTTTTCAGTCAGCTGAGCTTATCGTTTTGTGTATCGCCAGTCCATCAGTAACTCATATTTTGACTTCTTCTAAAGACTTATGCCTGTATCCTCTCAAAACCTGACGAATACGAACCTATCAAGGTTCCCTGCCAAGCCAAGCAAGCTAAACAGGTCACATTAAAAAAAGTTGGACTTTTACGGCTTTTTTGTTTATTTTAGGGGACGAATCATTTTTAAGTCCTTCCCTGAGAAGGGCTTGCCAATTGCTTTGGATTGAAAAGGAATACTTCTGGGGACCCGCAAATTTTAATTAGTTAAAACAGGTGACGCTACAAGTTTGCCTAATTCTTACGATGTTCTAAAATGTTTCCACCTTTTCCCCTTTCATTTCTTTTCTTTCTTCTGTTCTTTAAATTTTAAACATCTTGAAAACAGTTGCTGGATTCCGGTTACACTTATTCCTTTACTTCGTCTATATTAAAGCCGTTCACTAGATACTGTCGCTTCAGCTTATTTCTATTTTTGATCATTTTTTTTGCATTACATAAAAATCAACAGATGTACATGTTGGCACTTTTACTATACGGATACTGGTATATATTCATGTGCATGCAGTTAAATCCAAAACGGTCGACCAGATCTTCATTAACCAGTTGGGAATTCATCTTTGTTTGCTCCTTATCGAGTGTCTTCCTTTGCCAGGCAATCCAAACGCCATTGAGTCGAAATCAGACAGTGGCTCTACTTAAATTTGAAATAAAACTCTTTCCGTACGGAATTTTACTCTATAAAGTATTAGTCACCAGCTTTGCTTATTAAATTTTGGGTGCAATACACCGAGGATATACGCTGGCCATATCATGTCTCAATGAAAAGAATAGACACATAACATTTACAAAATCGGAACATTTCGGGTCATTTTTAGCGAGAAACATTGCAATGGGCATAAAGTCTCCACAAGGTCAACAGGTAATTCTCCATTAATTCCAGTAAATCATGCTGGAAAGTCGTGACACTGCATCAAACAAGTTAAAAAAAAAACAACATT
Source organism: Hermodice carunculata (assembly GCA_964020975.1). Taxonomy (NCBI): domain Eukaryota; kingdom Metazoa; phylum Annelida; class Polychaeta; order Eunicida; family Amphinomidae; genus Hermodice; species Hermodice carunculata. Next base: position 106,341 of record CAXHWN010001146.1, on the reverse strand, counting down.
AAGAAAGTTTCAAGATAGTAAAAAAAATATATTCTATTGTGGTATAACCAACTGTTGTTTAAACAGCAACATTGAAAATTAGTTTCAATTGAGTAAAAATCACATTCTATTGTGGAATAATCAACTCCTGTTTGATGACTTTATCATTATTCCAAAGGCAAGTAGGACAATTTTAAAGAATGTACTTTTCAGGCGATTACTCAAAAATCGTTTAAGCTAGGTCTTTGAAACTTGATGCACTAGTGGCCCTGTGTCAAAACTAGGATAAAATGCCACTGGGGGTAACTTGACATAAATTTCAACGTGACTTTGTGAATTTCATTTAAAAAAAGTGAATTTTATTTTTTTTTAAATATTGAAACTGGAACTTTGATATTTTGCTTGGAGATGATGATCCTGTACAAGAGCCAAGTTGAGTACACACATGGGTGACCTTTACCTATTTTAATAATTTTGTGCTTTCTGATATCTCAATAGCAGTTTGAGCTATGAATATATGTGCATTGTCAGAACGTATCTCTCCATTATTTTACTGATGTACGCCAATACTGATATGTTACTGATACGATGCTTCAACGTAGCCCTTCCGTATGACCATTTACACAAAAATATTTTGACACATTGCATGTGTAAATGGTCGTACGGAAGGGCTACGTTGAAGCATCGTATCAGTAACATATCAGTATTGGCGTACATCAGTAAAATAATGGAGAAATACGTTCTGACAATGCACATTTCTTTTCCAACTGAGAACCCCTCCGGGGACCTATTATGGTAGCTTCAGGAGTAGACATACCAAGAACACATTAATAATAGAAAGGTTGCATTTTTAACATATATACTTTTTATTGATAAAAATACCACTGCCAGAAAAAGGTAATAACTTGCTTGTGTAATATTTATAAAATGACGTAAAAACACGTTACAATGAAGGAAAAGAAAAACGTAGAGCGGTCATACAGTGCAAAATTTGTGCGAGTCGCACACATGAAACTCAGGCGGGAACTTTTCATTTTTATTATTCTATCTTAGCGGCCTGAAGTCGGGGATGCGTCTTCTATTAGGGTTTTTCTGCTGAACAAAACGACGGAGATTACCACTGTGTAGGTGTCCCAAAGTCGGGGTGCGTCTTCTAATAGAGATGCGTCTTCTAATTGAGAATTTACGGTAATCTAATCACTCCTTAACATTCAGCTTTTGTAAAATTCCATTTACATTCTATGATTCATAATTTGCTTGAGAACTTTGATAAAATGGTTTTCCAACCCTTTCTCTATTTCTAGATTTACAAAATTATTTTGACTCAATTGATCACACAATTTTGCTGAGAAAGTTACAAAACTATAGTATATCGGGATTAGAATCTGATTGGCTTAAATTATATCTTAACAAGTTGTTTGTTGTGACGGGCAACTCTCTGGAAAACAGCTAGCCTATCAAAATAGGAGTGCCCAAAGGCTTATCCCTTGGCCCTCCACTCTTTCTAGTATTTATGAACGATTTCCCTAATATAACACGTTTTTGTAAATGTCATCTTTTTGCTGATGACACTACTCTATATAGTAGTGCACCTTTAATTGCCGAAGCAAAATCGAAACTTGATTGCAATCTGCATAATGCTGCTATGTGGTTGCCCGATTATAAACTTACATTAAATATTCCAAAATCAACTCTCATGGCAATAGGTTCATCTGGGCCTATTGGTAAGGATCAGACAACTTTAACCTAGAATGACGGTAAATTGACAGCTGAAACATCTGTTAAACTCTTAGGTGTAATACTTGATTCTACTTTGTGCGTGGTGTTCACATGTTGACCAAATTGTGAAAAAGGTAAGTCCAAAAATCGGTTTACTTAGCAGGTTAAAACATATACTGCCGTCCCGTCCCATCTTCCTAATACAGTTTATAAAACTGTAACGCTCCCGTATTTTGATTACTGTTATACTGTCTCGGGCAAATGCTGTTAAAAATACAGAATTATTCTCCAAAGACTCCAAAATAGATGCGCTCGCATTGTAACAGGAAATTTTGATTTTACGGCTCATCCTTCCTCACTTCTTCGAATTTTAGGCTGGCAATCTCTTGACACACGTCGCTCTATTCATTTGAGTTCCCTTATGTATAAATGCATTAACGGTATGGCTCCGAAATACCTTTTAGAAAAGTTTCAATTTACCCATAAGGTTCATGATAGAAATACCAGAAATTCCACAATGAAAAATCTTTATATCCCCGGGCCAAAAACAGAAACATTTAAACAATCATTGACATTCACTGGATCTAAGACTTGGAACAGCTTGCCAACCGAATAACGTAATGCTGACACTTTGTACTGCTTTAAGCAAATCCTTAAAAGGATGTTTAACCATTAGCCTTTATATGTTATATTAATGTGTTTCCTTTTTAGTATATTATGATTTTTATGCCACATTACTATTAATATTCTATAATTTATATTTTTTATTAATGTCACATATCATCATTGTCTAATGTCGTCTTCAATATTGTATATTTTATCAACAATTTTGTAATTTGCATATTAGTGTTTGTTTGTGTAACTGGGCGCCAGGGAAGAGCAGTTGTGTCTGACTGGTATATAGATAGACAGACAGACAAACAGACAGACAGATAGACAGACAGATATATAGATAGATAGATAGACAGACAGACAGACAGACAGACAGACAGACAGACAGATAGATAGATCGATAGATAGATATATAGATAGATAGATAGATAGATAGATAGATAGATAGATAGATAGATAGATAGATAGATAGATAGATAGATAGATAGATAGATAGATAGATAGATAGATAGATAGATAGATAGATAGATACCTTTTCAGGCATAGGGCCACTTTAGTAATTGTATTTTTTTTTCAAAAGTTGAGTACGATTAGACTATGAATTCCATATTCCTCATAGTGATGGCTCTGTGTGAGGGAGGATAGATGGACAAAGTATATTGACGAGCTTCACCTACTTCAAATGTCACATGGCCATAATATTTTTCAGCTGATATGATAACTAAATAACTCGATAACCGTGGATTTTCATATTGCACATAATAACGGTACTGCATACTGCAATGGTCCACTGTTAGGGCCAAGTTGAGACTGTACATGAGTGACCTTGACTAAATTCCAAAAGCTAAAGAGTCACATTAGCCTTCGCATCCAAGGTCTGTTGAGTACAAAACTGTGAAGGTCCTCTTGTTTGTTTTGAATGGTAGCAATCCAGATAAAAGACGAGCCAAACCTGCAGCCTTGATTTGACGATTGTAAATAATATACCATGTAAGCGAGTCGAAAAAAAAATTATCAGTAAGTCTTGTAAGGTTACCAAAGCCTGTATTTGCATGAATTTACAGTAAACATATTACAGGTAGCTTGGTTTGTATTTGTGTCTTTTTATCCAGAACCACTTCCTAGTAGTCATTGCCCTATTCCACAGTCCGAACTCTTTACTCTCCATGAAAGTTGTTTGAACAATGCCAAAAAGTTTATGTACTCTTTTGCATGGCAGAGTCCGCTGTCCGTTAGACACGTGTACTTGTTGAAAATGGAATGTAACATAAAAATGTGACTAAAAGTATCAAATCCGATTTATGCATCTATTGAAATTGAGTGATTTATGGGTGATTTACTGCGTCCGTACAGTTACTATATTTATGTCACCATGAAAATGTCAACAGGGAGTGTATCCATATATGTATGCATGCAAATTGTCATTAAGAGATTTATGAGCAGAGCATAAACTGTATTTCGGACCAGGTAGCCACATATTGAATCAAACAATTGTCATTAAGAGATTTATGAGCAGGGCAGCTAACTTTTAGACTGGGTAGACACACGTTTTGCCTGCGAAGACAGATTCATCGCGCTGCTGTTGATAGTATTGGTGTTTTTGTTTTTGTTTTTGTTTTGTTTTGTTTTGTTTTGTTTTTGTTTTGTTTTGTTTTTGTTTTGTTTTTGTTTTTTTTTATTGACGCGAATTTCGCTGGGTTAGATTCGTAATGCCGTTGTATCAGAAACGAAAGAAAAGCTACCACGGTAAGAATGGTCTGTCTCGGCAGGCAATCACACGTTTAGATTAAAAAAAAAAAAAAAAGTCGAGTCTACCGGAAATGTACAAAACTAAAACAATTTGCGCTGTAACATGATAACCCTCACATATTATAATTTCCTATAATCATTTTGACACTGTGAAATTTGCAATTACGACTCTAATTATAAATCTTGATGTATTAGTGGTTTTCTTTAAAATAAACTTGTCCCCTGTCTCTTAATCGCTTCTATGATGTGACACATACTAGTGTTTATCTCTGTGCCTGTATACATGAAAACCATGGATATTAGCGACAGCAAAGCTCTTTGTCCACTCAAACTACTTAAAAGTGTGATATTCGTCCTATCATTAAGAATTTGTATAATTATGTATTTTGGCATCTAAGGAAAGACCTCTTCTTGGTCTACCTTTTACGAAAGACAGAAAATGGCTGCATGGTATTTCAGGGAGAAAAGATTATTATTGGGTCATAAAAAGGTTTAAAATACGTTACTGTAGAACAACTGTTTCGGTACACCGCAGTTTGGAGGCAGATCATCCAAATCGTTGCAATTTACCCACATTTAGGGACATGAGGGTATTTATATTAATTGCGCCTGTTACAAAATAAGCAAATCAGTGCACTCTTATGAAGTGTTTCATAACGTTAACAGAAAACGTAACACACACTATTTACAGAAAATTGAGGACAAAATATCTTGGCTGGGAACTCATTTTCCCTGATTCTAAGCTGGTTTTATGTCCGATGAACTATGCACTTGTGTAAATGTAATAACGCCTCACAAAAAGGGTTCTTTTGCTGTTATAACTTTCAAGAAAGGGCGTTCTGGATAAACTTGGACATATAAATCTTAAACATAAATTTTCTTATGTGTTAAATATGTAGATTTTTCTTTCGTTGTTCAATGATTTGCAACAATCTTCGTTGTTAATTTTACCGTATGAATTTTTAATTATGTATTTTTTATTTTCTTTGTCCATGAGAAAACTAAAGTATCCAGGTTTTACACAGAAAATGTGAGCAAATCAAATAAAGACATACCATCTCTTAAACTCGGGCATTTATGTCTCACGTGACACACATCAGTATCTTTCGTTTGCACAAATTGACAAGAGATTGGTTTCCTATTCATCTCCCCCTTTTAGGAGAAAGAGTGTCATTAGGATGGACATGTGTAGAAAAGTGAAACATCTCACAAATATTTAGGCACAAAAAATGTAATTTTTTATGACATTACAGTACAAATTCGATTATGTAGTTATATATTCATTTCATTTATTCCTAATAGACCTGGGTTTACCCAAATTAACTGAAAACTGTATGCAGTATCAGTTCCTATTTTTTTTCCAGTTTGAAAGACTGATAGTCCGATTATTTAAAACCACACAAAGAAATTAATGAAATGGTAAAATAAAAATAATCAAATAATAATATATAATCCATTCCACACTTTCATAACTTTTTGAATGACGTATAAACCTGAAATAGAGTAAAAGAAGACATTTGTTTTATTTTCTCTTGGGGCGAATCTCTTCACAATTTTCATGTGTTCTTGTCTTTATATAATATCAGGGTGCGATATTTTTGGTCTGATCGCAGTGAAAAGCCTTTTTTTTTGTATCAATAACTGCTACTGAATTGTGTGTACCAAAAGATAGCTGGAGTTTCTATTCCTAAGTTTATCAATTTAAACCAACCCCAACGTAATAATCACAGAACTGAAAGCATGGAATCTAGGCACCACCACCCCCCCCCCCCAAAAAAAATCATTTGAAACATTTCTGTACACTTTTAGAATATCAGCTTAGGCGTAATATATAGATTAGGTAATTAATATATCTGTCCAGCTTTTCCTGAATGTTGCTGTTCGAGAACAAATGAAAATGTAGACAAACTCGGACACACCCAAATGCCAGAGGAAGTGAATTTTTTCTCTCAATGTCAAAGTCCACTTCATTCACGAGCTTATTTCCCAGGTGCTGTCAGGAAAAAGACTAATCTCCTTCAATGTATTAAATAGATATCATAAAGAGAAGCTTAATTACGTAAGGATGAAGTTGTTAAGAACTTCGTCTCTAAAAGTAATTTTTCATTTTGTTGAATGTGACCAGTGCGCAGCACATTAATATTTCAAATAAATTATGATTTCACAAAATAAATACATATACTGAGTCTTGGACAACCAGCAAAAATCTTTCTCTTTACAGTTTGCTCCCTGTATTCCTGAAAATAAGCCATGAAGCTTATGTGTCCCATTTTGGGTGGTGTCAGACTTTGCCCGTAATCCCCATAAATAAGGTGGCACACTTTACGGATTTTGTTAGATGGAAATATTGCCACAACACTTCAAAAGCCATCATTTTTGGATCATTATAAAAACATTAAATGTCAATTTATTTCAGTGAACAGGGAAGAGCAAGAATAGAAATTCCCTGTATCCTTCGATCCTGTACAGATTACTTCGATCACGGGGGTCAGAGTTGTGTTTTCCCATTACTTCCCATTGAAATTTGCAACTTAAAAACCAGTTCGTATAGAAATGCCAAAATGTTTCGATAAATCTGAGTGTATGTCTTAAATGATTCTGAAAATTTTGTTTAATTAGCCACAAGAGTGACCAGTTTATTGAAAGTTACATCAACACACATCCGGATTGAAAACTACAGCTCTAACCGCAAGAATTTTGTGTATTGAGTTGTGTTGAGCTGCATACTCATAAAATTGCTAATTGTGACTTCTCGTTTAAAAGCATATTGTTCTCAATTTCAGACCAAAATAGCAACTTACTTGCCTATCTATTTGTTTGTTTGTCTTCCTGTTGAAATTTCTTTAAAAAATAAACAGGAAATAATAATGTGTCATAGATCATTAAAAAGGACGAACATAGCTTTTCATTTCTTTTCTCGATAACTTTTGCCAATGACATATTTTATATCTTCACAAATTAAACCATAAGTTCTACACACCAAGTTCTGCTTGCTATCCTAATAGCTGCACGAAAACTGCCTATATAAAATAAAGTCACAATTTTATGGACTGATATTTTACATTTTTAAAGAACAAATGGATACTGCAACTTTATTCCTCCAAATTTGGAAGTGAAATTGTGGTCTTTTTTAATTCTGCCACATAAAAATGGAGCAAGAAATTGAATATATCCTTTGTTTGTGACACTTAAAGAAACCTTGTATTATAGTTACCTTCGCATGAAAATGTTCACATACATTGGCCTACATACATACATACATACATACATACATACATACATACATACAACATACATACATACATACAAACACACACACACTTACGTACATACGTACATACATGTTACTGTATACGTGTATGTGTGGGTATTTGTGTATGTGTATGTATAAAATGTATATGTAAATACACACGAGGTGAAATACAAAGGCTTTCACTCAGAATAAGATTATTTTGTCTCTCAATTTCACTAGTAATTACTAAGTTGTTCAACGCCCTTTACCAAATATTTCAGTGGTCCAGGAAGTTGTTACCTTGGCAATATTAACACGTGCGAAAAAAGAAATTGTAACACATTGACCACTCTGTCCCCATATGTTTGAAAACATTTCATCTATTGAACCATCTCGTAAAATGCATTTAGATGTGTCGTTAGACATTTGTGGGTTGGTGATCATTTTACATCTTTGCTCAAACACGGAAATTATTGATATTTAAACAGATTTTCAAATAATAGAAGAGATATTCATGTTGATATGTCTATGCTTAGATACTTAACTTAAAGCGTAAGTATGTTGATAAGTAAGGGAAACAGTAAAAGATATTATTATTTCAAATATACTTAATTTATTCAAATACTTTCAACATGTGTTTATTTTTAACATGCATGTTACCAGATTTGAAGATTCAGATACATTTGTAAAGGCGAAAGAATATTGTATCTTTAACATTCAAGTCTACTTAAACAGACAAATAGGACCAGATCATCGCACCAAATAAAGTTGGGATCCTGAAATTTCTTCCTACACATTTTTCCCATCTCACAAAATATTTGGCCCATGGCTAAGCCTGATTTGACGAACCCGTCTGATGTGTACATACCATTATTGTACTCGATTGAAATAAGCATAAACGCAAAATGGTCAAACATAATTCCATGTCCCGATGCATTTGGAATAACTTCAAATAAACACAGAAATAATATGAAATTAAAAATCATGTCAAATATAGTTTAAGCTTGTTTAAATTCGAAACTCCATACAAATATTTGTAGATATGCTCAAATTAAGGTGGAAATATGGACAATACGAGATTTAAAATACACGGATACAATAGCCACAATTCATACCATAAATTTATGAAAATATACGTCTGATAAGAGTAAATAATGTCTGTTGTAGATGGGTAATAAGACAATGATGAAATGCATAGGGAAGGCTAGAGTACATAACTTCTGTTAGCCTAAAAATGGTTCTCGATTAGATAACAGCTAAGCGGAACTGAAATGGCATATTAGAAGGGTTATTTTTGATTTTGAGTCACTGACAATTAACACTAAAGATTAAGCATTTAGAAATGCCTGATCCCTATTTGATTAGGCAAACATTTTGAAAAAAAAAAAAACAAAAAAAAACCGGACACTCTTAAGCTCTGCTTCTTGAACTTCAATAGACTGGGTGCAATATTGAACTCCTACAACAAGTTAAGCCTTTCTCATTCAAACCATCCAGAAGTGCACGGATTACAAATAGCACCTGCTCTAGCTTTTTTACCTGAATGTATCATTAACATAACACATTTCAATGAAAGCTATAGATTGGATATCCTGGGACAGCAGACCGACCATCAAAATTCTCTTTTGCTTCGGCTGCATGAAGGAAGTCTGTTGATTTATATTTACTCTAACAGTTACGTCACCATGGGTATAAGCAAGTTACATATACGTTTTGTTTCCTATCCATTAATTATAGTTGCATTATACAGAAAAGCTGGAGCGTACAGGATGCATGATAAAGTTTGTCCATATTATTTATTTATTTTTTTTCCTTACTTCCTTACTTCCTTACTTACTTACTTACTTACTTACTTACTTATTTATTTATTTATTTATTTATTTATTTATTTATTTATTTATTTATTTATTTATTTATTTATTTATTTAGTTATTTATTTGGAAAGAATGCCCGGTCAAAGATTCTGGTATGTGTTTGAGTGTGAAATAAACCTTTTAACATTGCCTCACGGCGCGCTTTGGACGCATTGATGCGCCCAAAGCCCGGCGAAGAAAGCTGTTGACCTGGACCATTGTATTCTATGTAACTACAGGCACTTTGGTACTTCAGTGAAAGTTTTTTTTTTTTTACAAGGAACAGGAATCTAGCAAACCATTATAAATTAGGGCAGCCCGTTTTAAGTGGTTCGATTTAAGTCGCAGTTGGCACTGAAGGAGGCACGATAAAATTACTGCTGGATAGACAGACATTAGACTGATCACGTCGATAATACTGTTCGTACTTCGAGTCACACATCACAGGAACGACCAGGCAGAGGAAGCGTTCACTCGACTTGTCCATTTTTATTGTTGCATGTGCAGCTGTATTTAAATAGCAATTAGCTTCAAGAACTGCAGCAAGACAGTTAGATAGAAAAGTATGGGTCATTCTTTTAACAATACACATTTTATTATGATTTTAGTCTTTTTTGTGTCTTATCCTTGTAACCATTAGTTCTCCAGACTGCATTCGTTTTTTCACACTGTGCTTTAATAAAAGTAATTACTACACTGTGAAAGAAATCAGAATCACGTATATTTTAATGTCATCGTATTTGAGTAAATGACTGCAATGTCACTTTAAAATTCAAAGTTTGCCTGCAAGAATGAGTGTTCCAAACTGAAGACCAAATTCTGATCTAGTGATTAATGTACAATCAAGGACGTTACCACGTGCGTTATGCGACAAATCCGAATGTCTATAAGTACACGTTTGTACGTGTGTGTGTCTGCGTATGTGTATAATATACAATCCAGCATACCGGTACTTACTATGATCAAAACAATTACATGTACTCTATCAGAGCAGTGATCAAATTAACAAATTTAAGGAAGTCATACAAAGCACGACGAAATTCAATTTACACAGAATTCTAACCACGAACTTCATAGTAATGAAATAGGAATAGGTTGTAAATCAATTAACATATCCACAAGGGCAGTAACATACCAAATAAACCCACAAGATAAAATCGCAACTAAATAGCATCGTTACTCGTGGTCTCAACTTGAGAAATTCAAAATAATTTAGATTTTTAGACATAAAGCTGGAGGCACAACTTTCATTACAATACCCACTTATGGCAGTCATCACCACAGAAAGATTATCTTTTATTACAAAAAACCCATGCTGACTCAGGTAAAAATATGAAATTTGTATATGAAGGTGTGAACATTTTTGTGAAAAAATATCTGAAATACTGATGTCTATATGCAGCTCTGGACATTTGAAAACAAATTACTCTAGGAATGCCAATTGACACAACTGTCGGATAGGTCAAAAAATTTCAGAATTTTCACCCCTGCATTGCAACAATGTATGAGATATAAAATATTCAATTGACAGAGCCATTTTTATTACCAGTTACTGGATATTAATACAAATTGTAATTAATTGGACAACCGGTCTCGGGTGTTTGTGGTGGCAAAGTCGTCTAAATTTTCTGAATCCAATTCATGACCAAGCTTCTTTACCTATGATCCATGAATAATAACATGCTTGAAAATTATACAAATTGGTGTTATTTTTTGCCTACACATTCCATAGGCCTAGGCCCTACATGGCGAAAAACAGTTACCTATAACACACATAATGTCGCTCCGTCTGTCCAAACTAAAATCGATCGTGGATAATTAAATTGGCTGTGTAAGAGTTTAAACAAATATGCCCGCATCTTTAGGAGAAGTGTATGATGTTGGTGTCACAAAATGAGTGGTGTAGATGAAGAACAAAGCCACGCACTTTTGCCGAGAGCGTGCGACAGCTGGTGTTGATCGAGCAGACGACATTTGTCTAGTATGATGTCACCGCTTCATCAGCACGTGCCATCCGCGGGAAACTGACACACTCATGACATGTTTTTGTTTTATTGAACAAACAAGGCGATATGCCAACAGTAATCTCCGCTTCAACAGGGGGACTACCAACAAAGAATCTCATATTCCAATAATTTTAGATACCAACTTGTAATAGATATTAAGACTATGGTTAATCAAATACAGAAAGGAAATTCCTGTTCACTTTGCTTTGAATTTTCCCCGAGACATATTGAATATTTCCATCAATATAATAAAAGGACCACACATTAACAATGGGTTCTCTTGATGTGACAAGACGTGATGTGACGTGGACCTTAATCTCCCATGGTCCAAAAATAAAACCCTTTATCTTTCTCCGTTGGATTTATCATCCAGATTCCATGGAATCGGCGAGCTGAAATAATAGACACGGACACAAAAGAGTTTGGACAAATATGCTAATGTAGAGTTATTTTCATTTTTGCGCTCAGTCTATTCTATATAGTAGCACGTGTCTCCCTCGGTGCTATTCACAGTTTTGTAGGTCACATGTCTTTGTTCCTATCAATTTCTAGGCAAACACAATGTCAATATTTTCTTCCAGTCTCCGCTTTCACGACTTCTCGGCTCTGGTATCATTATGAAATTTAAGCGCTGTAACTAAGGCCCGTGTTAAGATACTCGAAGTAAAATTTTGCATTAAAATTTTGACAATGATGTCACCTTTGTCACAATAATATTGGATCTCCTCGAAACATTTGCTGTAATTTGCATACTGCTCAATCATGCGTGTAACATGCAAAATTAATACCGAAAGTTCATGAATATGTCGCCGCAGGCTTTTGTGACGATTGAACATAAAAACACGTCATGAAATAATTTCAGTCGAAGGCTTCCGAAATTTTGCGTCATCTGGAGTCCAGACAAAGTCATAGCGTCTGGGCGCAGGCAGTTAATTAGTGTGCAATTAACTCGGTTTTACCTGGTTAGCTGACAGGGTTGTTCAGTGTTAAACCAAGTTCTGTGTTTTTTCCAAGTTTTACATATGCTGCTCTTATTCAAGCCCTGGGGTCCTCATAAAACTAATTTCCATTTTTAAAAAATCAGTCTAGTAGGGCAAGTAAGCGTACATGGTTTCTGGGAATATGTAAATTGGGGAGCAGATGCCAGAGCCATATAACGGCACTTCTATTTATGGGTTCCGCCTGGGAGAAACTGACAATATGTGAACATATCCAATGGTCATGTGACAAACACAAAGCCTCGTGCTAACAAAGAGGGTGAAATCCAGCTCTCAGACGTGTAGCACTGTTCATGTCAAATGTTATTCATAAATATAAAACATAACTGTGACAAAATACTTTGAATATAGTTTTATTTTCTACCATTCATAAATATATATTTCTATATCATAGATGCATGCGTTTTACGTGCAAAAGATATATTCATCAAGAACCATAATTCACAAACAGATTTGTACCTCTTCATGGCCATGGTTACATATAAACAGCTTTTGGAAGGATTATCAGCTGGCGAGACGACAAAGTGTGTATAGCATGTGACTGACAGTATAACAAATGTTTCCACATATATTTATATATATTTATATATAATACGAATGTAAACGAACGTATTATACGAGTTTCAACATTTCATGAAGGCACAAAATAATGTCAAGTAGTATGGCGAATATAAGCCAACATCTAAAAGGCAGGCGTATTCGCCGAGGAATGATGGAAGATTTACACGAAAGCTTCACTGTGTATATCAATACATACATAACATTTGGGTTGAGTTTAAAAAAAAATCTCAATATACATGACTTTGTTCACACATTATCCAAATTTGTGTATTGCAACTACCTGGCCACATGCCAGTGTACGAATATACAAACTCTGGGTAAGAAATATACATTTTCTGTAGAAAAACTTATATAAAACCCCTCAACGTCATAAAAATGGGTCATTAGAAAATAAGCTTTTCACTCTCTTAAAATATAATTTACAATAATCTGCTGTATAGGCAAATAAGCTATTTCTAGCGCTACACAAAACTGTTCCATTGCACCACGTTTTACTCTTGTCATAACACGTATCCTTTTGTGGCCTATAGGTCAGGGGCTCATGCCCTAGATACAATCTTTTGTGACCTCGGTCATTTGTTTTTCACCAAGGTCACGAGCAGTTTGACCCAACTAAATAAAAATATGTCACACATTATCAACATAAATAAATATACTTAATTACAGAAATATCATATTGAATAATTGGACTAGTTTAGATCATTGCATGAGGAGGGCACCATACAATAAAAAATATAGGTCTCCCTCGTCAAAATATTTCTGGCTTAAAATGAAAATACATCTTTAGTAAAACCATACTATTACTTGGGCAAATAAAATAAATATTTTGAGAAAGATATATATTAATATTTGTTACACTGCAAAAAGTATAGAACGTACAAAACATATGCACAATAACTAAAAATATGTTAATAGTTTTTTCTCAATACTGGAAATAAATATCAACAAAACATCTGACATGAATCAATGGTGATAATGACCCATCATATTATCTGGCCATCAATTTGAGAGATCTTCGGCTGTTGTGGAGTAATAGGTTAGTTATCAGTACAATTATGAATCCAACTATCGCATGACACTTCTTGTTCCACTCGCTACGGCTTCAACTTAATACCAGTTCATAATCAAATAAAGTCACTTTGTGTGACTCAACCTTTTTGCGACGCTATGCACTTCAGACTATGTGAACGTTCCAATACAAAGAAACCACGCGTCATCAAAATTAATAATTTCACGTCAGACTAATCCATTTGAGTGTGCGTGTCAACAGAAGAACATCACAGTGCCAGAAACAATCACAGTGATACTTTTATAAGTCTGCAAGCTCTAAATAACACTGTATTTAGCAGTTCCACCTTCAGCATTGCAAATGTAAAGTCTCGGAGAATCAGAGATAATAAATTTAACACATTTTTCCTCGTAATTTGGGACCAGCTGGCATTGGTATGCATGTTTGCTAAGGCCCCGAGTATGATTACACCACTTTTCTCAGTGTAGTCATGTATTTGGACGCCATTTAATATCTGTTTTATTGATGAAGGCCACGAAATTGAGTGACTGAGGCACAGAAGGGCTGCATGTTTTATCGTGCACTAATATCACCTAAAGTTGTCTTTTAATCAAGGTAGCTTTTCAAACGAAAACAATCTATGTCTACACCCCACTACACTCTCTTGCAATAGGAAGTCGTCATAACAATTTACCGGATCAAATTTGATCATGTTCAACTAACTAACGTACCGCGGTTTTTTATTTGTTTTTTTGTTTGTTTGTTTGTTTTCTTTGAAAAACATAAATCAATCGTCGTCCTTTTTTCCTTTAATTTTGGCAGATTGTTCTTTGTTTACGTAAAGTAAACAGCACAACTTTAACTCTAGTGAGCAATATAAATATAACTCTATAGCTGAACTAGCAAATATGCATAATGAGGTCCTACTGCGTCTTGGAATATACGTGTAGTATGTAACTATGGCTCTTCATAGAATTACACATGGAAAATGGAAGAAAGGTTGATCTTTAAACGAAAGATTTGGCACAACTAAGCCATTAATTTTTATCACTTGTCTGAAAGCTTTTGGCTTTGAACAGGAAATATTGGTCGGAAATTTGTGGACGTATTTTAGTGTTAACATTATATACGTGCAGGATCACCCAGTGACAATTTTTGCATGTGCCATGCACTCATTGGAAGGTCTCTCTGTCTTGCCAATTCTTTAAGCATAACGTAAGTCGTAATTCAATAAAGTACTTTTCAATACTTCCATGGATGCCTTACATGAACATGGGGAACAGCCCCTTCTCGACAACATCACATGGATTTCAGATGAACACAGATGGGCTTAGCATCATGGCTTTAGTCTGTACATCTTTGTAAGCTTATACATGTATCCATAAGCTACATTGTTGCATTTTTTCAATTGTCCATACTAAAAATGTCAGTTACTTTGATCAACGTCATGTAAAACACGATAAACTTCTTAAATGAAATGCATGTCATGAGTACAAGAGGCATACAGTTTTACGCTGACAATGCGGTTGATCTAGTATACAATAATGTAGCTTATGAATCATATGGGTTACCACCTTGCATTGTTTCGATCGAGATCGAAGATCGACGGGAAACCCCTGCAAATAATGCACGCTTAACACAAGAATACAATCTTAGGTTGCATGAATTGATCAGGGTTTGTCAAAGCACTTCAGTACTGTACTAAAAATGTTTCGCACAGACAGTTCGTCTAGCAAGGTCTGTTCACAGGCAACTGCAGCAGTATTACTTGCCTGTTTTCGGTGGGGTGGCACTTGTTTATATGTCGCGTTAAGCCTGGAGAACTATAAAAGGTACTGGAACAGTACTTACAGGTGAAGATTTCGCCACTGTGGATGCGAGCATGACGTTCTAACGCTCCCTTACTGGGGAACGTGTTTCCACACACATTGCACGCGAAGTCCTTGGGCCCAACAGCGTGCTGAAGCACATGCTTTGCTCTGCTGGTTTCACTCCGGAAAACTTTCCCACAGTATTGGCATGGGTATGGACGGTCGTCTGAATGACTTGCCATGTGCTTTCGAAGATATGCTTGTCTTCGGAACTTCTTTCCACATGTTTCACACTCAAACAGTCCCTCATCGCTGGCCTGATCCCCGGGGCTTGGGGTGTGTCGGGTGCTGTCTGAATCATGGTCGGTGTCGTTGCCATTAGCCTCCCCCATATTGAAGGGCATACCTTTAGGAGGCGCTGATGGATTGGCCGGTAGAATACGTGCAGGAGCGGTGGGTTTAGTGACAGTCCCATTTGGACGAGGTTTGTGCCAACGACGATGGGACGCAAGATTGGCGGGACAGTTGAACACTTTGTCACACTCAGGACATCGGTATTCCACGTGCACTATTCTGGAACACTTATGTTGGGCTAACTGGAAGGCATCGTCGTAGAACTCTTTGCAAAGCTGACAAACATAGTCTCCAATTTTGTTTTCGATTTTATCCAGTTCTGCTTTTGCCTCAGGAGTCACTTCTACAAAGTTCAAACTGCTGTCAATATCACCACATGTTACATGGGCACCATCATCTTCGCTATCTGAAAAGTCTTTGATGATGGTCCCTGACACTGGCGAGGTTTTGTCCTCGTCAAAGTTTATCTTTCTTGCCGCTTTGGGCTTTTTCGGTGTTTTGGCTTTGAGAGAGTCACCAGTGTCCGTACTTCCACGCTTTTTGCTTGGACTTACCGGCGTGGAATTTGGACTTGCAGTGAGTTTTGCACGATTTTTATCAAGAGGTGATGTCACACACAGTCTATTGAATGCTGAGAATGGGAACGGTGAATGGAATGTGGTAGGAGGACCCACGGGCAGTGGAGACGAAGAAGGAGTACTACACAAAGATTCCCTGTCCACCTGGAAATGGTACGTGTGTGCAGCAGTGTCCGTCAGAGTCACATTGTGATCAGTGTCACGGAATATCAGAGAGATGGGACTATGGGAATATCCTGAATCCGGTGAGCCAAACTGAGTTGTCTGGATGGTCTCCTGCTCCGAACCTGAGTCACTTCGGTCTTCTTCTGAGTTCCGTCGTACCCGGTATGAATATGCTACCCTCTGCCGCTTGACCAAGAATCCCCGAGGCATGATGGTGGTGCCTGTCGACTCCGGTCCCAACGACTCGAAAGCAGAAAGAGCACAAGAACTTTGAGAGAATCTTTGCGTATTTTCCACTACTTTAGATGCAGATAAAAGCGAAATCGTATTGCAGTCTAGCAAGTAGTTAGTATAAATGCACTATGCTACGCAACACTCGCACTGGCCCTCCAACACCCAGAATCGTACAAGGTTAGTAAAGCCTATGCGTGAGAATGCAACAAGCGAATAGCAACACAATCGATGCAATAGTGTACTTATTGCTCAAGTCCATGTGATCTTGGCAGCCTTCGTGTATCCCAATCGGCAGCATGAAGCGATCTGAAGCCACAATAGTCTTGTCGTACACTTTATAACGCGTGCTATACCTTCATCGTAAGCATATGTAAATTATGTCCCAATCTAAGCCCCGCCTCTCAGTAACGCCCTCTTCTCCTTGTCGCCACGTGCCAACCCCGTCTACTGTCTCCTTTACTGGAACCACAAAGCTTGAATAAATACACCGTCGGTTCCGTCAAGAATCACTGGCTTCAGATCTTCAAATGTAAACTTCCATATATTTTCATTTATCCTTCCGTGTTTTGCACCATAACATTTAAAATCGAAGGGCAATGTTTTACTTGATGTTGGCATCATACCTTTGGTTTGGGTTGTATTTTTGTGACACGAGCGACGCTTTCGTCTGCAATTAGTCACAAGTGAGTAATCGCAATGAATGAACCGATCTCTTCTGTAAAACCGTCTCTGATTGGTCTGCATCTTGTTCACCTGGTTGTCACTGGTAGCTCTCCGGCTGGCATGGCATCTTAGTGTGCCAAACCTCTACCTAGGCGGCGCGCATTCCTACCCCTATCGCTTCCCAGTGAGACTATGCTGTAAACAGATAAATAAAATTAAAGACTCCGCGTTTTGAAGATCACCACAACAAAGACAGATGCGTGCAGAGAAAAGGACATCATAAATGTACGCATTATTATTATTATTATTATTATTATTATTATTATTATTATTATTATTATTAGTAGTAGTAGTAGTAGTAGTAGTAGTATTATTATTATTATTAAAAGTGTATAACACCAAAGGTACTTACTTCGTTTTAAGCGAATACAACATGTTTATTACTACATGCTGTAACTTCGATAAGATGAGCTAAGATTAAAATATGACCAGCAACTTGGGCAAAATGAGTCATCGTGGACAGTGTTAGTAAAGTAAACTTTTCAGAGATGCCAATAACCACGCACGCTACATCCAGAGTGCATTTATTTCCCGTTTACGGGGCCTTGCCTGCATATCACTAAAATATGAGAATTAATGGTCAGATTTTGTATCCATGAACTTGTCCGGGTGTTTACACGTTAAATAATTCCCTTGCCAGTCTGTATTGAAGGGCGTGCAGCTCATTTGCATACAGCTGTGCTTGCACGCGCCTTTGTTCCTAGCTGGATGGCGACATGTGCACGTACAGCGCACGTTCGCTCTCGTGGTATGAACAAGCTCCAATTTCAATGCGAGAACCCCTCCGCGGTATAGATTTTGATGAAAAATTACAGGAACACATGAAAGTACGAATTAAAACGTTCTGTTTGGTCGCTTCCATATCAGACGTGCACGGTCACCGTTTTATTATGCGCCGACCAAATGAACTGAAATTCAACAATATACAAACAACTTTAGAAAAAAAAACAATAAAAAAAAGATAAAACAAATAAATGTGTTCAATATGAACTAACCATAGTTGTGTGGGCGAATTCTATACAGTATCAGCAAGCATACGTTTACATTTGTTTAAGCGTCCTGTTGAACTAATGTTGACACATATATAACGAAATACCACAAGACCTTCAACTATATGTCACCAAAACAAGGTGGCCATGGATAGCAGACCGCACCACATGCGTCGCATGCCAGTATATCACGGTTTCATTATTCCGTACAAATACGTCTGTACACCAGGAATACATTAATGCATTGTTTTATCGTAAATCTATTGGCAATATAATGGAAACACTCGACGGAAGCTGTATCAACACGCTGGCTTTTGTTGGAATCCCGCAAAGGAACTGTGGTGAAACCCAGCTGTCCTGTAATTTCAGTAGGAAATGTTGGATCTCGTTGACTCCATACACACATTCTCATTAACACATTCTCTCCCTGTCTGACTGGACATTGCCTGAGTGTCAGCCCCTAGCTTGGCTGCTCATATCATTGACTGAAACAAGGATTCAATGCGCAAAGTACTTTGCGTGCTCACTCCTCGTCGCTCGCTATCAATTAATGATCTGCAAAGGTAGGAACTGATATTCGGGTAATTTTTCTAAAAACAAAATTGGTTTCTTTGTTGGTTTGTTTCCTTGAGATACTAAACTGGCAACTGCCTGATTGCGTCAACTCGTACGCGCCAGATTAATATATTATTGTTACATTGCTTGATCGACTCGCATGCTTTGTATTCATCCACGACAAAATTACTGCTCGCATTTTATGAAAATGTAGTGCCTGCGGGTAACTGCTCGTGCTCTGCACGAGTGCCAAAGTAGCGTCTCCGGTTTGTCAGGAGCATGTGTTGCATTTCATCAGTCATTCGTGGGTGTTTATCGGAAATAACTAGAGTTAGCTGCAGATAAGTCGATCAAAAAGGAGGAAACTTTCATGCAAAAGCCGGAAGCATACGGCATGGTGATGGCTTTCTATTTTTTTTGTATCATCGGAATGAAAATACAAAATCTCAGTAGAGAAATCTGACAATGTGCACTTAATTACCTAACAGCTGTTGTCTCAAAGGGATATCAACACAATTCAGAAACGGCGTAAATTAATGGCTTGTATGCATCACATGCATGACACCTTCGTTTGGCACATGCAGTCTGTATTATCCAGTAGAGCAGGTGTAAAACAAAGAAAAATCTAAATTCATCATAATAAAAACAACCAAGCCATGCAATTATATGTTCATATTTATGCACTTTGCTTGCTTGGTGCTTCAATGATGCAATCACCGGCACATCTACTATTTGTGAAAATTGTATAAATTTCTAATGTAATAACAACAATCACAGCTCCTACACTTTAAACTTGCACAAAAACAGAATTTAGAGTAAGCAAAAGACACAGTAGTGACAAATTTTCTAGTTAATCGGTGGCGCCCTCTTCGAAGGGCTACGACAATTTGACGATAACAAGACAACCGGCGTATTGTGTTATCTGTCAACTCTTCACTGATGCTCTGTTGTGGGATCGTCGTATGCCAGAAACTCTACGTGCCCTTTCAGATTTGTCTTTATCCTATCGTTAACGCCGATCACATAAAGGATAGCATTCCATATCTGACTCTGAAACTCTTTCATTTCCTGCATAAAATCAGAATGGATCAATATACATTTCAAAACAACGATGCAGTCGAAATCGACATCTGTTGCCTGATCTCTGACTGCATTCTGCGCATTGACCGTGTCATTCAGATGCTCACATAATTTTGCCCACTAATGGCATGTATGTATGTATGTATGTATGTATGTATGTATGTATGTATGTAAGTATTTCCCTTAGATTCTGAGTTTTAATAAAGCGATTCAATATATCCTGCCTTTATACTTTCAGTTTTGTGGACATGCAGAGTAAAATATCGGCAATATATATATATATATATATATACATATATAAAGCAAGAAAAGAAACGTGACAGAATATTATGTCACCAATTTTAAGGTCTCAATGAAAAAGAAACTATCTTTTAACATTCACATTTCCGTCATTGTAATTTCGGTGAAGTATTTGCTTATATTGTTTTATTGACAAAACAATACTGGGTTATAATTCAGAGATTTAGTGTTAAATTTTCTCGCTTATGCTTGACATACATATGTATGTCTATTTTTGTCCGTGTGTGTACTTTATTTGTAATTAATCTACTAGTTCGGCGCAGTGATGAATGGTTCTGAAATGTAAATAATAAATAAAGGTCCATGCTATGACTGGGGCTTCACCCCTGATCACGCATTAAATGCTCTAGCTGGGACTTTGTAATCCACGCCAAAAATGTTGTGGCATCACCTTTTGACAATTCTGTGGTATTCCAATGCCAACTTGTTCCGGT
>CAXHWN010001146.1:32200-85200 GCA_964020975.1 Hermodice carunculata | reverse complement strand
TTGAAAATATCCTCCAAGAAATGCCAAAGAAGAGCATGTTATGGTTAGTGTAAGTGTTACCAAGGAGGGTAGACCATAACTATCCTCCTTGGTGTTACCACAGAAGTATAAACTTCTAGAATCTAAAACAAAATGGCTTTTTTCGTTGTCCCATCATGGACGTATAATCTGCATTGTGCGTCCTTGTTCGCAGACACGCTACTAAGTACGCATTGGACGGGAAATACATGTACAAATGAAAAATTTTGGGACAAAAGTAAATATGAAAGATACCAAAGATCAAGGTGTTCCAGGAACATGGCGGCAGCAGATGGGACCTATTGTTCTCTGCTCCAATTCCACCAGGCGCGTGCCATGTTGCCCAAAATAGACGCCCAAAGCTTAAAAATCATATTACTTTACCCGGGGCGCACTCATACATGACGCCAAACATTAATAAAAGTAGAAAAAAAAAAGCGACCTGTTTCGTCTTTCAGGCGATCCCTTGGGGTATAAAAATTGTTTAGAAAAGAAATGTGGATATGCCCCCACGACACAATTCATTCATTTTTCATCCTTCATCCTTTCTGGTTTCGTTCATAAGGAACCAGAAAGTAAGGGGGGATTACTCGATTTCGTAATATGAATCATCATTGATGTGTGTAAGTGTTCATGTGCTTATGCAAACGTCAGTTTAAATCTAAATCGTTATTTTAATGATTTAAAACGTTTGTAATTTTGTGCAGCACCATCAAGAGAAATCTTCAAGTAGTTTTTTTTTGATAGATGGATACATTTAGATCATTTCAGTTTTTTAGTTTTTTATTTACTGAAAATATTTTAAAAGATATTACCTTCCATTGTTGTGAGATAAATGCATTGAAATTTCTTTTTGATATAAATTGGAAGCGCCACGTATTGGTTAATACGTAAATTGCTTGTCATCATTTACTGTGAAGACTGTATATATATATATATATATATATATATATATATATATATATATATAAATGACTCCATATTTTTTTTTTCAGAATAGGAAATACAGCGTTTCGCATTAAAATGCCTCTTTTGTGTGTCTCTTGAGTCGGTCGACTCACCCTGTCGACACACAATACATTCAGGAGATTCTGCTTCATGCATGGGTAAACATGGGCGCGTGCCGAGGCTCTCAACGCCCACCCTTTGTGGGTAAAGTGTCTGGGACTCTGATAGTGGTAATGAGGGCACTAAAGGAGGGTAAAAGAACGCCGGTAGACAAGCCACGCGACCGCGGCCGAGAGGGCTCTGAGAGCTTGTGAACAGAAGATTCCGTGGGGACTCCATGCAAAATACAGTCTCCACATTACAATAGACTCGAAGAACAATGACAATGCCGAGATATTAGAGATAATAATGAAAGATCAAACGGATATTGAAAACAGCGATTTTAATTTTGGTCCCACGATTAGCAGTATGCTTCCATCGATCGTGACTTTGTTTACATTGTTGCCCCATGAACTTTTATTTGCAGATTCTCTTAGTTTGCCCAGAGTAAGGCAATCGAAAAAGGTCATTTTTTTGTTTGGTATTGTTTTGGCATTTTGTGCGTGTGGGGACGGGGTGCTTGTGTGTGTGTCTGTGTGTCTGGGTGTAATCTACAGTGACAATAACACAGGGTCGGCTTGAATGAATGTGTTCCATTTCTTATACACCACACATCCATTAAACAACTGTGTATACACCTGTATCAAGTCAAATATTAACAAGGTAATGGGTTCCAAAATTATCATTTTCACAAATTTATACCATTGCCCGCTCTTTGTGAGCCATTGTATGTTAATACTAGTCATGGATCCCTGCCTTTCGTCGCCTTGCCTGCAAGCCCCCCCCCCCCCTCTCCCAAACACATTTTAAACCACAATATCATAACTATTATCTCCTCATTTGATGAAACGAAATGTTTAGTGTCAGTGGGGTTGAAATTAATGCTAGCCCACCGGCCCAGGTCCAGTAAAAGGGCCTCGAGCTAGTATGATGTGACAAGTCAGTGCGTCAGCCTTGCACGTTCATCTGAACTGTGCAGGATGGTACCAATACTTGTTACAAACAATGGTCAGCGTTGCTCGCAAATATATTTTAGGGTCCAGCTGTGTCCATGTTTGTTTTTCACTAATGTGATGTGTCCAGTGGAACTTATTTAATCTAGACATATTTTTTCTGTTCCCATGAAAATATTTGTACGTGTTTGAGAATGTTTGTCTCTTGAGTGAAATTACATCTATGTGACACCTTGTTTATTTAAAAATTCGATGTTGGTGTTACTGTATTAGCACATACAGTGTGACAGACAATGCTTTAATTGAAGTATATAATTACTCAGAAATGTAACTGGCATTTTTTCATCGCAGTTTCTTTTTTAAAATGTTAAAACAATGTAATTTTGGCAATTTGATAACTTCGAAATTGATCTAGGATGTACGAAGTTATACAGACACTGAAAAATCCACTTTTAAAGAATTAGTCTTTGCAGAAACATTCATCACTGTCAACAAGGTTTTTTTTATCAAGTGTGTTAATAAATGCTGTACATTAGATGTATCAAAAACTGTGTTTGTATTTTATAATACCATGCTCAGACAGATTCTTTTTTTTTTTCTTCTCCAGAATGTTCAATCATAAAATGTCAGAGGTCGAGTGTAATATGACCTGCTATGATTGGCTAGTAGGTTCCAATCAAGCCTAACGCAAGTTTTGGGTCACCAGTCCAAAGGGCCAGTATCAAGATAAATTTATTTCAATGAATTTATTTTTAAAGCATTAACTGGAACCACGTAAATAAATTACGTGCGTCTCTGATAGTAGTTGTCTAAATGTTCGTCACGTTTTGTCAACAACTTTGCTTATGATCCATACATAAGGAAAGTTGTTGACGCAGTCTTATTTTACGTGAGATATGGTTAAGAGCGTAATCCTCTTGTAAATTTACCTGGGCCCAATGGAAGAACAGTTTTTAACTGAATCGGCCACCCAGTATAAATATATTTTAATAAATAAATAAAATAAAATAAATAGATAAATAAATAAATAAATAAATAAATAAATGAATGAATGAATGAATGAATAAATAAATAAATAAATAAGTAAGTAAGTAAGTAAGTAAATAAATAAATAAATAAATAAATAAATAAATAAATAAATAAATAAATAAATAAATAAATAAAAATGAAAAATAAATAAATAAATAAATTTCCGCATGACGTCAAGATGTTAAATATATATTTCAACCACAAGACAGAAAGTTTGACAGTGTGTCCATATGGCATGTAACCATATATGCACAGAAAATGTTATACACGTGTTTTTGTGCATAAAGCTTACTTGTGAAAGTGATGGCCTTGATCGCGACGTTGATGTAATTTAAATGTTGCCACACACAGAATAATAATTGCCTTTTTTGATTTAGTGATTTGTATCTCCCGATCATCCGCCACCACCATCATCATCATAGCCTAACTTCAGAATCAACATTAGAACACATACAATAGAAATGATTAAATAACCATTAGAACACATACAATAGAAACCAGGTTCAATCATCCCATTTTATGTTTATGGAATATATACATTTCATGTTATGCCAGATTTGGACCTTCAGGGTGGCAGTGGAGTGGTATCGGCGGCCTCGTCAATCACCTATATTCATGTTTTCTGTTGCATTGGTTTTTACATGCTCTATCATAGGTTTTGTATATTTTATTTATTGACTTATGTATATTTATATATTTATTTGTATGTGTGAGGTATGTGAATGCTCGGCCACGGAAAATAGTCATGTACTAAGCTCTGATTAAAGCTCTGATTAAACTTTATTTAACTGTGGTTCGACCAATTCTTGAATATGGTTGTGTGCTCTTTGACAACTGTGGTCAAGGACTTTCTGATCTTATTGAATCCATACAGTTTGAAGCTGCCAAAATATGCACAGGTGCATTAAGGCACACATCACGGGCCAATCTGTTACATGAACTTCGTTGGACAACACTCGCCAGCAGGAGGAAGTATTTTAAGTTATTTCTTCTTTACAAAATGTATCACAACTTGACACCCTCCTATCTCTCTCAATTAATTCCTCTTATTTTTAATGCTCGAAACCTCCGCCACACTAGTTCCATACGTCCCATCAATTGCCAAACTAAACGCTAAGACAAATCCTTCCTACCTGACGCTATCAAACTGTGGAACAATCTTCCCTCCAATACAAGAGACTCAATTTCCCTCCGAATTTTCAAATCAGGGCTGAAAGCAACACTACTAGCAGTGGATCATGTTCCTGTTTACTATACCCATGGACACAGATTTACCAACATTTGTCATACCCAGCTTCGTCTTGGATTCTCGAGACTTAACTTTGATCTCTTTAAACTTAAAGTCAACATCATCCCACAACCTACATGTTCTTGTTCCTACCGCACTGAAGATCTGCAACATTACCTGTTCTTTTGTCCAAAGTATTCAACTTATAGAAATTAGACTTCTTAACACCATCATCCTTATTATTGCTCCGGGCGTCCACCCGAATCTGATTATGCACACAGCGAGTGACAGACTAGCTCATATTCTTCTCTTTGGTAGCGACCAATTGTCCATTCCCTTCAACATACAAATTTGTGATGCTTTCCACAGAGATATCGTAGATACAAGACGCTTCATATCTTAGTTCTGTTATGCATAAGCAGTAATTTTCAATTGAGTTAGTCGCTGATTTACATAATTCTTACTTCCCAAATGTATTTTATGAAATTTCCTACCGCTAGTCCGTAATATTGTGAACAGGGACGTATATGTGTACATTCTACCTGCAGCGAACTATTTTGCTTTGTTTTGCATTTTGATGACTACTACTACTGTGATTTTTTCTATGCAGGGTACAAATCTGAAGCATGTGTACAGCTTCTCTGTTAATTGGGTAACTTTGTTCTTGTTTTGTCCTGTGTGTTTTGTAATATACATTTTGTGTGTCACTCCGTGTTCTGGAGAACCCCTCGATTAGTGACATCTCATTGTACTATAGGGCGATCCAGTTGAAATAAATATGTTTAAACTAAAACTAAGTGTGTTACCTAGAATAAAATTATCAATCAATAAATCAATCAATCAATTTCTTTTACGACATAAATACGACACCTATGTAAGATGCCCATTAACTGGTTCTGCTGCATCTGGCACTTTTTAGTTAGGTCAGAATCTTCGGCGATTGGCGGCGAATGTTGTTACTGGCTACCGTCTACTAATAGGTGTTCAGTCTGCATGGCAAAAACTGCGGCAAACTGCAGCGAAGGCTAGTATTGCTAAACTTGGCGCCAAGAGTCATAAATCACTGCGAGTGTGACTTTCAGCACAGAGTGTGAATCAGCTGTTCTTGTCTATCATGCAAAAAATAATCAAACAACGATTTTATTTATATGAGATTACTACATACAAACCACACCCCTTTTCCTTCATTAAAGCCATTTTATATCTTCCTGTCAGCCGAACATTAACTTCTTTTGGGATTTTTGACTTGCAAAGTAAGTAAAGTTGATATACGACACTTCAGCGTTTTAATTTGTAAGTCGTACAAGAGTACAGGGTTTGCAACTTCTTGATTACTGCCCAAGCGGCTAACCCTGTCATTAAGTTACGGGTCCTGTCATCACCGTCCTACAGAAAACGCAAAGATTGTGCTTCCCGCGACCGTTTTCCTGTTCTTTATAAGCTCAGGTGTATAGCATGAACTGTATGTCTATTTTAATATGACCCCCCCCCCCCCAATAGACCACCGTCATAAAATATGCATTTGCTCACAACTTAATTTGGTAAAGAGGCAGTATTGCCTCCAAAGCAGACCAAGCGCCTCACTATCTCTACAAGTTACAACACTGCCCCAGCATTGCAAGGTGACAGAGTTATAAAAGTGCACTTTCATTCTTCTCATGGACAGATAAACCGGTGATATAGTTGATCATTATCATCTTGGACATTGGCGGTACGCGTGCCCTACTGCAATGCAGTATGTTGCCATGAAAACCAAAGTAGACCAATTAGAAATGTAGACACTTTATCAGCGCTTAAACAGTGCATGTACGTGTAGCTAAAGGGCAGGCCAAGTGGAGTGGAGAAAAAAACCCCGAAAAACTGGTATGTTAAGCAGGCAAAATGAAGATATAAAATTTTTGGTCATGTATACGCAATTTTGCCCCCCCCCCTCGTCCTTGGAGGGATCAGAACATAATTCACGCAGTTCAGACATTCTGAGAAAATAGAAGACAACAGGATAGCATACTATTACTTAATATCTGACTATTACATGTAAATGGAAAGTACATGTTTAGTGTGTTTAAACGACGTTATATTATCTATATCTTGTCTATTCTATATTTCAGATTAATAGGAACGAGGACTTGTATTTTATTGACTTCATTTGCCCATGAAGCACTTTTTATGAAACTAATGCATAATCCCATATATACAGACATATAAAGATAATTAGTATAATATATACAACATGAAATGCTTTAAAAGTACCCCTTTTTATTCATTTAAAGATATTTTATTCTCAGTAAACAAAAATAAATGGGATTGGGAAAACAAGCTATAAATTAGCTTACATTAATTCCGCTCCCTGCACACACAACACAGTCTGTCACAATGAGCATAATCAAGGTGAACAATACATCATACAAATAGGGGTACATGTAAAACCGTAAATCATGTCACATGGACTGTTTTTATGATGACAAAAAGAAAATTCAATTGAAGAACTGTTTAAGGTTTCTTTATTGGAAAGTATTTAGAACAAAATAAAGGGAAAAGGAAAGAGGTGATATGTCATGATTTACGGTAGTAATAAATGATACCATGAGATATAATATGTATGTTTTTCTCTCCTTTTTACAACAAAACGAAGCAGAATGGTAAGTGTCGAAACCAGTGTTGTACAATACTGAAGACTCAAAAACGTTTTCTTTGCAGAATATAAGTTTCTACAAATACTTTGACAAAAAGAGTTTGGTTTGACCTGAAACCAAGACTATCATTTCCGAACAAAGAAGCTGGACATTCATTTCTTGTTGTACAAATGTATTCAAAGAGTCGAAAAGCTTTTTTCTTCGACTGGCGTATCTCTTACAAACCATAAAGTAATGCGTAACAGTTTCGGGGGATTCTCCACACGAACAAATAGGACAGGCTACAAAGTTATATTGTGATTTAAAAGAGAATAATTAATTCTAGGTCTCGCATGATGTATCTGGCCTTTTCTATTACTACCACTGTAATAAACTGGAGCGCTTGCATCATATTTCTGCAGGTTTCTTTTAAAAGAGGGGACTGAAGGGTGATATTTTAGTGAAGCATCAACAATATTCCAGCTGCCAATTGTGGATGGAGGTAATGTTCTCTACGCATTATTGATGAAGAAATAACTGGGGAATATCATAGTGTGTTGTAGCATCTGTCTGTTCAACTTCAGGAAGTATTCTATCATGTAAATAATTTGGAGTTTATCTGTTCGTAATCTTTTAGAAGTGTATTAATTTGTGGCGCTCACGCCTAGTGCGTAGCGACTGCCATTATAAAGTGAACATATACGAACATTTTGGGGATGTGAAATATAACTTTTCTAGTTGTGTTCTGTCGAGGATATATTTCGTGCCTGTAAGACAGTCAACCCTTTTTATTGCTTTGGTATAAATGTTGTCCACATGATTTTCCCATGATCCACCACTGGAAAATGTAACACCCAGGTGATGAAGATATTGTACTTCTGATATCTGATGGCCGTTAAGAAATAAGGGTAAGTTGCCTGGTACATGAGGGCGAGTACAAAACATAGAACATGTTTTATCTTCGTGTAGGTTGATCAACCATTGCTTGGCCCAAAGAGATTCAGCATTTAAGTCACCGTTAAGGGTTAATTGTCCTAGCTCAGACAGGTTACGGTCAGAGATGAAAAAGAGTGATGTATCGTCTGCGAAGATGCGAATGTTTGATTCGACTCTGCTTGCTAAGTCGTTAATTACAAATGATATAAAAACCCGCCGGTACTTTCGGACCTGTGTTCACTATCTGGACAACCTCCTCCACAATTATTAAGCTCCATCTTTAACTCGGTGAGGGCTCTTGGCTCATGTGCCCAGTGCTGCTTAATTCATAGCCTGGGGGCGACCAGTGTCTGATACAATATTCCCATTCTAGGGCCCACCGGCACCTCCAACTGGTAACTTCAATGCATTGTATTTACATTTTTAGGCAATGTTCAAACTGGAAAAGTCCTATTATATATTGTACATTACATTCATTCGACAAATTAACCTTCCGTTAACACTAATCACACATATATTTTGGATACTGCCTCTTCAAAATATGCAATTGGGACTAACCCACGGACTTGGCTACCATTTTGAAAATTGTGGATTCCGCAACCAATGGTTTGTAAATGAGGCTAGTATTGGAACTATGGGGGGGGGGGGTATAATATATGGAACCGAAGTATATATTTTGCAAATATTTCAGAGCATCCATAATGACATGATATATGCTGTTTTATGGTGTATATATTATTTATAGGGCATTTTACACCCTCAATACATTGCGCTCTATTCAAAATGGTGCTCTCCAATACGTGCATGATTTGTCAGCGTATCGTGTTGCATTTGGATTTGTAACTAACGATGATAACTGCTTCAGACACGACCAAGCGGGCAGATTAAAGTTAAGATGGTAAGACATGTTTTGAAAAAACTTTACCAACTGTTTGTCTTCGTAACTAGGAGAACGGGCACATGGAACCTAGTGAAATATTACGATAACAATCACCAAACAACCATGGTTATGCAGCTATGCTGTTATCCCTCCTGACTAAGTTGAAATGAGATGCTGTGCTTGGTTTGACTTTACTGCAAAGTAACGGCACAAATAAAACTTTCAGGGTCGATCATTTTTTATTAGCGAAGGGCGGCTTGAAATATTTTTTTTAATGTGTCATAAAATTTATAAGGGTCGGGCCTTTTCAGTATGGTTGGTCGGGTTACTGGAACCACACATATATTTTTGTTAGGCCTTAGGTAACTTGGACATTTGTTGAAACATGTCTAAAATGGTTGTTCTTTCCCCTTTTACACATTACATCCTTTGGCGTCACTTTAATTTGTTACCTTGGCACAGCTGGAGGCGCTTGTGCATATTAAAAACAACAAAGGCCCCAGAATAGAGCCTTGTGGTACTCCAGCATTTACATATTTCCATGAAGAAGATTTGCCATTGACAATCACTCTTTGGTGCATGTCGGATAAATAAATAAATACCAAACCAATCGACTAATTGCCCTCTCACACCAATGACGTGGAGTTTTTTCAACAGACACTTGTGCAATACTTTATTGAAGGCTTTCGATGCGTCTAAAATGCGAAAAAAAAGACATCTTTGCTGTTGTCCATAGCCTGTAAGATTATGTCATATGTCTCAAGTAATTGCGAAACAGGGAAGTCGCCCTAGTGATATGCTGGTTGGAATGTGGTAATAATGTTATTACTGACCCAATGATTGAAAAAAAAAATGCCCTAAATATACACATTTCAAAGAGTCTTGCAGCGCAGTCAAGTAAGGAAATTGGACGAAAGTTGCTTACGTGTTGTTTAATGTCTTTCTTGTGCAAAGGAATAACATTGGCTTCTTTCCATTACTGAGGAAAAGTAGAAGTTTGCAAAGATTTGTTTAAGATAATACTGAGCGGCTTAGCTATCGACGTTGCACAAGATTTTAGAAGCTGGGGACTCATGCAGTCAGGCCCGCTCGCTTTTGAAGCATTGAGTTGCATAGCACAATCTTTACCTAAGTCAGCTTCTACATGTATATCGTCCAAAGTTGACGATAGAGGGAGGTTGATGAGAGGAACTCACTATTTTCGTCGTCCAAGGTACATTGTTCGTGGAAATAATCATTGAGCAATTCATCCTTTTCTGCGTCATCGATAATAACATTGTTACCTTCTTTCACAGGAGGAAATTTAGAATAAGTAGCCCCCATAACAGGCTAACTAGTCTGCGCGATCCAGAAAAGTGTATAAAAGCACTGTCTATTATTTTTTTATGTCATGAATTCCATACCACCAGAAATTTCAAGTGTCTGAATTTGGTTTATACCTTAATGTTTTGCTTCCTCCAAATGTTTGAATGAGAGAGAGAGAGAGAGACAGACAGACAGACAGAGAGTGAGACACACACAGAGAGAGAGAGAGAGAGAGAGAGAGAGAGAGAGAGAGAGAGAGAGGGGGGGGGGTGCTGTTTAAGTGGTCACGAGGGCACATAACCTGCATGGTAAAGCTGGCCAGTTGACTCAGTTTCGTAACATAATGAAAGTGAAAGTGAAACTGAAGAAAGAATTCAGTCGACAGTCGGGCATACCGGACCTGTATTCTTCTGTTTAAATTGCATCATATTCTTGGTCCTTGACAAAAACAATCACTGCAACGCATGGCCAGATGATATTTTTTAAATAAACTAACAAGCCAGTGCCGATCAACTTTTGCTTCTAATATACACATACAGACAAATCACTTCCGACTGCAGACCAACATTAATTATGCGTTTTAAAAATTTCTTGAAAGGTACTTTTCAGTTCAATTATTTTATACTGTTATGAAAAATAATTATGTGATTCGATCATACCCTCTCCTAGCTGCCTGTAGCATGATATTGCCAGTTATCCCAGCCACCACCGCATTGGGGTCCATTTTACTGTAAAGTATGTATTGCAAAATATGTGCAATTTAATTTAACACGTCTCTTTAAGATATCTTTAAATCTCCGGAATTTAACACATGTTGAACTAAAATAGAAATGTCATCAATTGAATTAAAGATATCGCAAATTGAATTAGCGATGTCAAAAATGCAATCCACCAAGCCCCATAAATGCCACAGAAACTATGACAAATTTAACAGAAATTAAAATGCAGTCACGTATGACTGGAAGTATGCCCCGACAAGAACAGTCCATAGAGTATCACTGACAAGTGACAATTTTTCATTCATTTATTCCTACCTTCCTTGTTTATTACATGCTAGGGTCTATATCCTTGACTCCGGCTCTGTGCGATGTAATGTTGGAAGGAAGAGGCCAAGACAACAAAGTGGGAGGTAAATCAAAGCAGACAAAGTTTACCCCGTGGACACGGATATATGGGCCTACCTGGAAAACTGTAAACCAGACAACGACCCAGCATTGCCGCATGAGACATATTTTCCGCGCACGCTTGTGTGTGTGTGTGGGGAGGGAGGGGGGGGGGGAGGATGAAGTTTCATGAACGAACTCAACGTCAATATACAGAATGTAACAGCCTGTTCACTGATAATTGATATTTTGTATAGACATCAGTGTGATGATTCGCAGAGTAACCTGGGCAGATAGTTTTACTAAGTGGGAGGTAGGCCTAGTGCTTGAAAAAGGTACGTGCGTAGGCCAACAAAGTGGAAGGTAAATCAAAGCAGACACAGTTTAGCCCGTGGACACGGATATTAGGCCTACCTGGACAACTAATTTGTAAACCAGACAACGACCCAGCATCGCAGCACGAGACATATTTTGCGCCCTTGCTTCTCTCTCTCTCTCTCTCTCTCTCTCTCTCTCTCTCTCTCTCTCTCTCTCTCTCTCTCTCTCTCTCTCTCTCTCTCTCTCTCTCTCTCTCTCTCTCTCTCTCTCTCTCTCTCTCTCTCTCTCTCTCTCTCAAGGAACGAACTCAACGTAAATATGCAGAATGTAACAGCCTGTTCACCCACATTGTATGAACATCACTTTGATGATACGCAGAGTAACCTGGGCTCATAGTTTCACAACTTGAGTGGTACCAGGTATTTAGACTTTAGTACTAAAACATGTGTGCGTTGACATCGATTGTGTATCACATTAAGGAGGTTACACTTACAGGTAGCCTTTTTGGCATTACTGACCCAAATAATTGACTTAGTGACCTAGTTTTGTAACATGGTAGATTCCTGGGTCCTGATTCATGTGCGCGAAGTGTCACAAAACTTGACGTGTCCAAGCACACGAAAGTACCGTATAGTAATCATACATTACCGGAAGTAGGCCTATGCCCAGTGCCCTCCACCTTCAGCCGATGTAACCTAGAGAGTTTGCCCAGTGACCTAGTTTTATTAGGGTACATGGGGGGGGGGGGGGAGGAAACGGGACAGGGTGGGAAACGGGACAATTTACGTGCCATCGCCTATATCTCAATAAAATTGAAAATTATGATGCTTGGTTACTTTTGTCTAAAACTGCTATATGTTGTTCAAAATATAGGGCCTAACCACTAGGGGGTGATGTGATCTGCCATCACTTGGGCGTGGCACGCTGAACACGCAGGCACCTCCTGTGTCTGCTCTTACTTTTATGCAGAATTCTAAGAGCTTCAGGTTAGAACACCATACGACCTTAAGCCTCCCACTTCTCTAAGGTTTCTGGATTACGAAATCTTTTGTTTTTATAAGGAAAATAATAGTCAAGTGATGTAGCTTTTCCTAAAAATCTTGAAAATTCAACTACGCAATAAAATTTGCCGCCACTGAAAGTCATTGTCCCGTTTTCCACCCAGTCAGTAAAATTTGTGGGTGGGAAACGGGACACCTAGCGGAAATAAATTAAATCAATGAATCATGTATTTTTCTGTTATAGAAATAAAGTAGTTGGCAAAATGTAACGCCGACATGCACAATTTATGACACAAGTACATGTATCAGTATTTAGCAGTGGCCCATCATAAATGAAATCATTATTATGAGGTTCTAAATTATGATATCGTGTCACGCCTATCTAACGACTAGTAATGTTAGACTAAAAATTGAACTAGGCTAAACTTGAATGATAAAACAGACCTGTGCACACACCCACATTAAATGTAGGATATTTTTGGCCAATCTATGTAGGCCTATAGATGTAGGCGCATACATCTATGTCTACGTAGGGTGAAATGTATGTCATGTAGGTCTATGGGTGCCTGCATTCAAGCAAGTGGGCTATTGTAGGCTATGGAATGTAAAGTGGAATAGGGCCTGTATGTGGGCCTACTGGTGACACTGAAAAATGCTATGTTGACTCAATCTTGGCAAATTGCAAAAAGCCTGTACATCACACCAAGTAGGCAGGCCTATATTAATACAGTAAATTTCTTAAATGCCAATATGAATATGCAGAGGCTACGGTAACACGTAAAACACATTTCATAACTAAGATAACTCTTTCACTGCTGACTTGAATCCTCAGTGCACTTTCAAACTGAGACAAGCTGTTGACTGAGGTCATTCATCCTGAAACTAAATTTAGGCTAGGCATGCTGGTACTATAATGAAATGTCTTTCCAAATTTAATTTGAGTATAAAATTATCTTCTAGGTACAGTTCATCTGAACACGATCGCTCTTTCACTGCCAAATGCGACTTTAGTCATCTTCATTTGGATCACACCTATAAGATAATTTGATATTCAAATGCTACATGAAAGAGCTCTCATTCAAGTACCAGCATGCCTGCTCTAAACTCTGTTTCAGAAATCATGACCTCACTTAACAGCTTGCCCCGGCGCACTTTGCGCGCATTGCAAAGTTATCAATCTTTGCCCAAAACTTGCCAAAATGTATTTCTAATGGTGTCATCTTTTTCTGGTGTAAATATTAAAGCAATTCTTTCAAAATTAAGCTAGATATGCAATGCAAGAGTATGTTAACTTGATATACTCATGATTGTTTTTGCAAGCTTGAAAGTCCGTTTAGCTCCAAATAACCAAAGTGAGACTTACCAGATCTTTGCACCAAACCCTTCGAATTAATAGTTTAAGATGCTTAAAAGATCTTGCGACACTGACGGTATGAGGAATATCGTGATACAAGAAAATTATAATTGTCATTTTGACAATCATTACATCTCTCTCTCTCTCTCTCTCTCTCTCTCTCTCTCTCTCTCTCTCTCTCTCTCTCTCTGTTCATAATTGGACATTATATATTAACTAAATTTGAAGCTTCAGCATATTAAGAGATCCCTTGATGTTTCCTCTGCAATGTCAGTTTATGCTCGAAAACACATGTGAATATAATTACAGTCTTGTCAGCTTTTAGACATTTTGAAAAAGAATACCATGATACGAGAAAATTATAATGGTCGTTTGACAATCATTATATCTCATATTTTTCATGATTCAACATTATATTCACTTTGATTGTGAAAATTGCAACATGTGAAGAGGAACCGAGGTAGATTCTCTACAGAGCATGGTTGTATCAATACTAGTTATTGTTCAAGATTTAATAAAATTACAGTCTTTTCAATTTTTAGACATTTTAAATGACTATTACTAAATGTCCCGTTTTACCCTAATAGCATGTCCCGTTTCCCACCCAGACTGGGTGGAAAATGGGACATTGACTATATTTTTTTGAATGCCCCTTTTTTATTATATTATTAACAAGGTGCCATCATCAGGGTGTCCAAATGTTAGAAAAGGGACAGTTCTGTGCAAATTTGACAATTATTTCCAACCGTAAAGTTCATATTTTCTTATTTTAAAGGTTAAATGCTTAAGAGTCCGGTTTTGCCCCCATCTACCCTACATGGCTTATCATAGGGTATTGGTACGTATGTGGGTGGGTCGTTTCCATGTGTGTGTATGAAGTGTCATAACATTTGAGTCCAAGGTCAAAATTATTTTTCGTTTTTTTGCTCGGAACAATCAATGAGTGCTGTATAGCCTCCTTGCTGGAAGTATGCCCGCTCCATCACTCTATCAGCGGCCGATGAGAGTTTACATGGTGACCAAGTTTTGTCATAGCCATAGGGCCTATACCATAGCATATCCTAGAATGTTGATACCTATGTGTGCGTTGATACCTATGTGTGCACAATATTTCATGAAACCAAGTCAAACTACAAGAAAGAAAGGAATCAAAGAAAGTTAAAGCCCATGTGTGACGCGTGCGCAGAAAAAGCGTTGTTTAAATGCCCCAAGTTCCATGAAATAATGTCAAAACACGGGACGGACCCACGTGCGGCAAAAGCGCTTATATGACATAATAGGCCTATCTTATCACAGGGGTAGGAGGAAGATACAAAGAAGACACATGTTATTAGTCTTAGGTGATAAAAAAGGAGTCTCGTTGGTTAAACATAGGCCTACTTTACGTCCTTGATTTTGCTGCTTTCAGGCAAGACTGCACTATCGTCACCAGCCATGAACTGTTGTGCTGCAACTTAAAGCTCTACACCTTCTTGTACGGTGATATTTCACCACTAACGAATCGTAGCTTGCACTTTGTTGGCGCTTCTTCCTCTTGCTCACCCTCATCTTACTATTCTTAGTCATCATCATCATCACTGATCGGTCGAAGGCTGCCGCCGCTCTGTCTCCCTTTGGCGTCGTTGTAATCGGCATGACATTGGCAACAATCCCGTTCACAATAGTTTGTTGCAGTTACATAAGTCACATAAGTGAATCAATAGGCCTAATAAGTATATTGCTTTTTTGGCTCTAATGGGCCCACAGTATTACAAAATAAAACACGTGAAAACTAGGAAAGATGATTTGCTGCATTGCAAACAGTGTGTGTGTCTTCAAAGCGTATTGGTATGATAATGTACAACTATTCCACAACACAGGAGTAGAAGTTTGAATGGCATCTCTATCTATTATAGTGATGAAGATATTCAAGATTGAAAATTTTGAATACTGCTAATTAGCATAATTTTAATTGCTACAACTTTGATTTTTAATTCATTAGGTGCGCAATGGTCAACAACCCCCTAGTAGAAGTTGGAATGACATCTCTATCTATTATAGTGTTGAAGATATTCAAGATTGAAAATTTCGAATACTGCTAATTAGCATAATTTAAATTGTTACAACTTTTGTTTTAAATTCGTAAAATGCGCAATGGTCAAGAACCACCTCGTAGAAGTTGAAATGACATCTCTATCTATAATAGTTTTGAAGATATTCAAGTTTTAAAATTTTTAAATGCTCCTAATTAGCATAATTTGAATTGCTACAACTTTTGCTTCAGATTTATTACATGTGCAATGGTAAATAACCCCCTAGTAAATTAAAATGACATCTCTATCTATAATAGTTTTGCAAATATTCAAGTTTTAAAATTTCAAATGCTGCTAATCAGCATAATTTAAATCGCTACAACATTTGTTTTAAATTCATTAGATGCGCAATGGTCAATAATCCCGTAATACAAGTTGGAATGACATCTCTATCTATTAAACTTTTGAAGATATCCAAGATTTAAAATTTCAAATGCCCCTAATTTGCATAATTTTAAACATCTTCATTCCTTTGTATAAAACGGTCAAACTCCTTGTATGGCGGTACAATTATGCCTAGTTTGGAGTTTCTATGTATAATAGTGTTCGAGAAAAGTGTCGGACAAATTTGCTGGTAAAGAA
This sequence comes from Hermodice carunculata, assembly GCA_964020975.1. Lineage (NCBI taxonomy): Eukaryota > Metazoa > Annelida > Polychaeta > Eunicida > Amphinomidae > Hermodice > Hermodice carunculata. Next base: position 68,762 of record CAXHWN010001146.1, on the reverse strand, counting down.
GAAAGAAGAAAGAAAGAAAGAACTAGGTAAGATGATTTGCTGCATGGCAAATCAGTGTGTGTGTCTTCAAAGCATATTGGTATGATAATGTACAACTATTCCATAATACAGGAGTAGAAGTTTGAATGGCATCTCTATCTGTAATAGCTTTGAAGTTATTCAAGATTTAAAAATTTCCAATGGTGCTATTTAGCATAATTTAAATTGCTACAACTTTTATTTTTAATTCATTAGGTGCGCAATGGTCAACAACCCCCTAGTAGAAGTAAAAATTATATCTCTATCTATAATAGTTTTGAAGATATTCAAGTTTTAAAATTTCAAATGCTGCTAATTAGCATAATTTAAATTGCTACAACGTTTGCTTTAAATTCATTAGACGCGCAATGGTCAATAACCCCCTAGTAGAAGTTGAAATGACATCTCTATCTATTAAACTTTTGAAGATATCCAAGATTTAAAATTTCAAGTGCCCCTAATTTGCATAATTTTAAACATCTTCATTCCTTTGTATAAAACGGTCAAACTCCTTGTATGGAGGTACAAGCATGCCAAGTTTGGAGTTTCTATGTATAATAGTGTTCGAGAAAAGTGTCGGACAAATTTGCTGGTAAAGAAGAAAGAAGAAAGAAAGAAAGAAAGAAAGAAAGAAAGAAAGAAAGAAAGAAAGAAAGAAAGAATTTCAGGAAAAACAAAAAAGTGTGTGTTGACACACACACTTTAATTTATGGAATAAAGTATGCACAAGATCACAAGCAAAGTTATATAAACATATGAACAGAGATGTCAGTTGTAAAATCATTGTAAAACTAGGAAAGATGATTTGCTGCATAGCAAATCAGTGTGTGTGTCTTCAAGGCATATTGGTATGGTAATGTACAACTATTCCATAACACAGAAGTAAAAGTTGGAATGGCATCTCTATCTATTATAGCTTTAAAGTTGTTCAAAATTTAAAATTTCTAATGGTGCTATTTAGCATAATTTAAATTGCTACAACTTTTGTTTTAGATTCATTACGTGCGCAACGATCAATAACCCCGTTGTAGAAGTTGGAATGACATCTCTATCTATTATACTTTTAAAGATATTCAAGATTTAAAATTTCAAATGCCCCTAATTTGCATAATTTTAAACATATTCATTCCTTTGTATAAAGTGGTCAAACTCCTTGTATGGAGGTACAATCATGCCAAGTTTGGAGTTTCACCAAAATGTGAAAACAGGCTTTGGGGACTGTAAGCTCTGTATGTGGTCTGTTTTTAACCGAGGGTACACTCTGCCAGGCTTGTTCTGCCTAGAAGTCCAGTCCATCTGATCCCTTGGGACTGATGGAACTGATAAGCCCAGCACACTGCTAGCCTCAGGGTAAAACAGACCAGCTACCAGGACACTCTGACTGATCAGTCTCAGTCATGGTGTACTTACAGCTCTGTCCAGCATTAGTGTGAACATGCAGCAGATATGTTTCTTGCATGAACAGAAAGAGATCCTCTGTATTTTATTGAGAGCCTCATTACACAGTTGTTGGGACCCCCCCCCCCCCACCGCAATTTGAAACAAGACCCAAACCTTCCAAAGCGTACACTTAACATGCATGGACAGAAAGCTGTAAAATAATTTGAAGCTAATTAATTATGAATGTAAAATGGTTTCCTGGCACCATTGAGGTCAAGCAATAGGTCATACAGGAGGCAGTTCAAAGCCGGCATGTGGATTGGGGAGAAATTTGGTGAATTTAGCGTACATTAAAATTCCCCAAGTTTTGTTTGTGTGCTGTTGGATTTGCCAGATGTCTCAAACCTATATGTGTAAGTTAGAACTTTGTGTCTATCTGCAATAGTTTGGAAGATATGGAGCTTTTAAAATTTTAAATGCCCCTAATTTGCATAATTTTAAACATCTTCATTCCTCTGTGTAAAACGGTCAAACTCCTTGTATGGAGGTACAAGCATGCCAAGTTTGGAGTTTCTATGTATAATAGTGTCGGAGAAAATTCGGACAAATTTGCTGGTAAAGAAGAAAGAAAGAAAGAAAGAAAGAAAGAAAGAAAGAAAGAAAGAAAGAAAGAAAGAAAAAAAGAAAGAAAGAAAGAAAGAATTTCAGGAAAAACAAAAAAGTGTGTGTTGACACACACGCTTTCATTAATGGAATGAAGTATACACAAGGTCACAAGCAAAGTTACATAAACATATGAACAGAGATGTCAGTTGTAAAATCATTGTAAAACTAGGAAAGATGATTTGCTGCATAGCAAATCAGTGTGTGTGTCTTCAAAGCATATTGGTATGGTAATAACTATTGCATAACACAGGAGTAGAAGTTGGAACGACACCTCTATCTATTATAGCTTTGAAGTTATTCAAGATTTGAAATTTCTAATGGTGCTATTTAGCATAATTTAAATTGCCACAACTTTTATTTTTAATTCATTACGTGCGCAACGGTCAACAACCCCCCAGTTGAAGTTGGAATGACATCTCTATCTATTATAGTGTTGAAGATATTTAAGATTGAAAATTTCGAATACAGCTAATTAGCATAATTTAAATTACTACAACTTTTGTTTTAGATTCATTAAATGCACAATGGTCAACAACCCCCTAGTAGAAGTTGAAATGACATCTCTATCTATAATAGTTTTGAAGATATTCAAGTTTAAAAAATTTAAATGCTGCTAATGATCATAATTTGAATTGCTACAACTTTTGCTTTAGATTCATTACATGCGCAATGATCAATAACCCCCTATCAGAAGTTAAAATGACGTCTCTATCTATAATAGTTTTGAAGATATTCAAGTTTTAAAATTTCAAATGCTGCTAATTGACATCAGCATAATTTAAATTGCTACAACATTTGTTTTAAATTCATTAGATGCGCAATGGTCAATAACCCCCTAGTAGAAGTTCGAATGACATCTCTATCTATTATACTTTTGAATATATTCAAGATTTAAAATTTCAAATGCCCCTAATTTGCATAGTTTTAAACATCTTCATTCTTTTGTATAAAACGGTCAAACTTCTTGTATGGAGGTACAATCATGCCAAGTTTGGAGTTTCTATGTGTAATAGTGTCCGAGAAAAGTGTCGGACAAATTTGCTGGTAAAGAAGAAAGAAGAAAGAAAGAAACTAGGAAAGATGATTTGCTGCATAGCAAATCAGTGTGTGTGTCTTCAAAGCATATTGGTATGATAATGTACAACAATTCCATAACACAGGAGTAGAAGTTTGAATGGCATCTCTATCTATTATAGCTTTGAAGTTATTCAAGATTTAAAATTTCTAATGGTGCTATTTAGCATAATTTAAATTGCTACAACTTTGATTTTAAATTCATTAGGTGCGCAAAGGTCATCAACCCCCTGGTAGAAGTTGGAATGACATCTCTATCTATTATAGTGTTGAAGATATTCAAGATTGAAAATTTCGAATACAGCTAATTAGCATAATTTTAATTGCTACAACTTTTGCTTTAGATTCATTACATGCGCAATGGTCAACAACCCCCTAGTAGAAGTTGAAATGACATCTCTATAATAGTTTTGAAGATATTCAAGTTTAAAATTTTTAAATGCTGCTAATTATCATATTTGAATTGCTACAACTTTTGCTTCAGATTCATTACATGCGCAATGGTCAATAACTCCCTTGTAGAAGTTGGAATGACGTCTCTTTCTATAAAAGTTTTGAAGATATTCAAGTTTTAAAATTTCAAATGCTGCTAATTAGCATAATTTAAATTTCTACAACGTTCGCTTTAAATTCATTAGATGCGCAATGGTCAATAACCCCCTAGTAGAAGTTCGAATGACATCTCTATCTATTATACTTTTTAAGATATCCAAGATTTAAAATTTCAAATACCCCTAATTTGCATAATTTTAAACATCTTCATTCCTTTGTATAAAACGGTCAAACTCCTTGTATGGCGGTACAATCATGCCAAGTTTGGAGTTTCTATGTATAATAGTGTTCGAGAAAAGTGTCGGACAAATTTGCTGGTAAAGAAGAAAGAAGAAAGAAGAAAGAAAGAAAGAAAGAAAGAAAGAAAGAAAGAAAGAATTTCAGGAAAAACAAAAAAGTGTGTGTTGACACATATAGCCCATGACGAAATAGTTCATGTGCATATTTACATACTGGGCCTGTCGGCCTCATGTGCAAATGAGGATGAAATCGGTTATGTGGCCGCTTAGGATGCAAGCTTTCTTCTTGTTAGGTCCTCATTAGCAGGACAATATGAGAGGGGATAAAGGGTATTGCCGCGCTGGCGTAATGAGGCACTTTATTTTCTGCACTTCGTACCGGCAATTATTTTGGAACATTCTTATTTTCTGTACGCTATGCTGGAACACCACCCCTCCCCGCACAAAAGCAAAGTTTTCGCCGTTTTAGATTTACTCATGCTTTATGATATCTCCCTGCCGTCCTGTTCTTCATTCTTACTCGACTTGAAGGTGGCACGGAGCACTACACTCTTATAATTCAGACTTCAACTACAAGTGACTTTCTGGACCATGACCCGTTTCAAACAAAAATCGAAGCACATCTATAAACTTATATTATCTTTGACAGCTTTGGGTCAGGCTTCACTCAGTCCTTCAGTAGCTGACTGACGAAGATAAACTTGGTTCACGTTAGCTTCAATGGACTTCCTAATGTGGGAGTCATTACTTTTCCCAGATTGCTACTGATCAAACACAACCAGAAAACAAGTCTACTTGGCAGAGGTAGCATAGGTATTAATCTGACCGACAGGTACACAATGCACATCGATTTTCAGGCAAACTGTGGGAAAGAAAACACATGGAGCTTTTGCACGTGTGTGTGCCGTATTGCTGATATTTCAAGAACACGAAGTGTCACATTCCGCCTGTGGAGTATGTAAACATTGCACGCTTTCATTTCTGCTTCCGCGGACATTTAGCTGACGATGTTCATCTTTATAATTAAATGCATGTGATCCTGTACTTTCTAACAGAAGGCACTGTACTTCAAACTTTATCAAATGGAAAAGACGTACTTCAAGTGCTGGCCTGCTTGGATTGAGGAGGGAAAAGACGCGGACATGGAAGAACACATCTTATTCACACGACGGGAAAACGTACCACGAGAAAGAAAATGAATACATACACACAAACATGACTTATGCTACATTGTTATTATTAAATGGAATATCAGGTTGCCTGTTTACTGTATTCTTTCATGCAGGTATTGCATGGGAATATTATAGGCGATCAAACATTTGATGATGACGACACTCCAACGTTGAGATTATTCATTGCAAGTTTTGGCAGAACGTAAGATAATTTTTCATGTAAATTTACTGCTCTGTCGCTTTAATTGCAAACAGGCTAACGTGTATTTGCAGAAGCTCGTGCACAAGAATCTTAATTTGCGAAATTACGCTTTTTTGAGCAATAATAATAATAATAATAATAATAATAATAATAATAATAATAATAATAATAATAATAATAATAATAATAATAATAATAATAATAATAATAATAATAATAAAAATCCTGTCATTATTTATTTCAAATGAATTTCCCGATAGTCCTCCCAGATACTAATACCAAAGGTCTCCAGACATGGAAAAACATACGAGTATTTGCAAGGCACAGAACTAGAACAACACAAAAGCTACCAAAACAGCCGCTTATAACTGTGCCGACCGAAAATGCTTCAATAGTTCAAAGGAATATGACTAGTCTGCTTATGTCAAGATAAATGTCAAGGGATTGAATAACTACAAAATGTATAAATATGCACTTCGTTATGCATCTGATAATAACAGTTATTTAGATAGCGATAATTTCTTGTCGTTATCAAGGTAAATTGAACTACCAGCAGTTGAACTCAATTGTGTTTTCTCGTCAACTGTACCCGGTATCCAGCGTCCATACTCCCAGGGCGACTTAGTGGCGTCAACAATCTTTATATGACTCAAGCAATGATACCCAAATTAGTCATTGACGCGACAGTACTTCCACGTTTGCGCGAACAAGCGGTGAGACTGAGAACGCAGACAATTAACACTTGTGCCTGCAATCATGGTGATGTTACATTTTCACAAATGTGATAATCCGAGGAACCCCTTCGTGACAATGGGTGATGACTCGGTGTAGTATACAACTCGGTCAAAGGTCCCCTGTGAAAGGCGCTCACACTGGTGCAAGTGATGATGATGTATTAGCATATGTTTATATGCCATGTCTCCTTTATGTACCCAGGAATTATCTGAATGTACAAGCAAAGAAGTATAACATTAGAAACATGCTCTTATTAAGGAACACAGAAAGATAATATTGGCCCCTAATGAAAAAAAAAGTGCGTCAGTAAAGTCCAAACCATTCCTGCAATTTTAATCAAAACTGAACATGGTAATTTTTTTCTCATCCTGGTGCTTACATTTTGTACAATTGCCTTGCATTATTTGATGTCCCAAGGCAGAATCACATCTATCAGAGAAAAATACCACATTGCAATTTGCAATTTGCACTCTTTGTTTCTGTTTTTATTTTTTGAATTTTGTCTCAAGGTTTGCTGATTGAATAAACATAAAATTTACTTATTTTACCGGGTGTTCCATATTTCACCGCTGTTGTCACGCTCGTAAAAGATTTATTGAGGAAGAACACATCTGCTTCTTTCCTGAAATCAAGTAAAGATAAGTTTCAAATTTCTATAAGAAGATACAGTATTATAATTTTGTTATTTTATGGTATATCTATTGATTTAGTTTTGAATAAGTATTCTGTATAATAAAATGTTAAAAAGCCAAAATGCAATAGAATCCCGCTCAAGTTGTGATATATATATATATATATATATATATATATATATATGGCTATCAGAATGAATGTTATCTCCATTGAAATGCTTCTGGAATTAGAAATCTTTAATTTTATCTTAATTTGACATGGATACAGTAATATTTGAACAAGAGTGCACATGTCACAAATGTAAAGGTTTTAACTAAAGTTATGTTTGTAAGTTGTAGCCACCTCAATGTCATGCTTGCCAGAAGCTTCTGCTGGCACTGGTCATTTGAATTATGAGGGCACTAAATACTTAAAAGATAAAACCATCAATAATTTACAGGATATGTTCCATAATCCGCCGCTATTCAGAGCTCATCATGGGGAACTAAAACGTGGCGCGGTAAATATAGCAAGCAAAATCCACGATGATCACATCAAAGCAACCGGCAACCAATATCTTGCTTTCATATCCAGACCTTCAAGTGCAATTTCATTTCTATTCGGAAGGTGTGGGGGTGCGGGGTGGGGGCGGCTGAAAGTGGGATGGAGGTGGAGGTGAAGGTGGAGGTGGAGGGATGCCTGACCACACCGGCGGAGCATGGAAACATTAGCGTCTTTTTTTATAGTCTTTCATATCCCATGTTTGCCTGCGAAGCAGACTCTGCGTTTGGCTGATCAGGCAAACCTGAGAGTCTTTTTATAGTTTTTCATAACCCATGTTCGCCTGCCAAGCAGACTTTGTTTTTTATGTTCTGATGTTTATGTACAGAGGAGATAGAAAGCCTGCCTCGCAGACAAATCCCATGTTACAACTACAAAAATATCTTTGATGGACGGCACACTTGTCCATAAGCTATTACAAGCTTTGTTTTTCATGTTTTGATGCTTATGTGCAGAGGAGGTAGAAGGTCTGCATCGCAGACAAATCCCATGTTACAACTACAAAAATTCTATGATGGACGGCACACTTGTCTATAAGCTATTACAGACTTTTTTGATTATTTCTCACTCCAGTGTGATGGAATCAAGTGTTTTGTGTGTGACATTTAAGAATCCAATGTCATGCTGTGAATTCTTTATTTCCTTGTGACTTCAAACCGAGATACGCGGTCATGTAAAGGAGAGCATTGACTTGTATTGATTTTTACTGCCCGGGTACCCGACTGTCGGGTAATTTATTACCCGGGTACCCGCGACGTTTATCCGAATCAAAACAGCAAGCAATCCAACCAACATACATGCATAGAGATACGCGCAATCATTGGCCATTCAACTAACCCCAATACAAGATCGTGTCAAAGAATAAACTTTATTGGACAGTGGGCAATTTGAGCTAGAAAAATTGACATTTATTTGACATAAAATTTATTGCACAATGGGTGCCTGAGCTGGAAATAGTATTTGAGGCTTGTCAGTAGTTTCCTCGAATGCGTCCTTATATAAATCTATTTGTTATTTTTTCCCTTCATTTCTGCCATATCTGTTTGCATGGAGCTCCTGTTTCTTGTAAGGGTAGTACCAGCGTCTGAGAAAAGTCTCTTGCAAGGGACGCTGGTGGCGGGAATAGACAAATACTTCTTGGCCAGTGGTACCAATGAATGAAGGTCATTTTTGTTGTCCCGCCACCATTCCAACGGGTCACTGTTTATATCAAGTACTGGCTCAGACAAATACTTGCTTAAGATTTGCCCTGCGTCAACATTTTTTGTTCCTGTGTGTTGTTAGAAACAACAGCTGTCGGACCAAAGAGAATGATTGTCACAGACTATGTGTCTCTGTAATCCACCTCTGCCAAGCGACGCTTTTTTTTGTTTTTGTTTTTTGGTGGTGGTGGGGGGGGGGGGAGGGTGATTTTGCATCGTCTGGTGTGCATGTGTTCTCCTGGCTAACACAGGTGTCAACAAAGGCGTCAATTTTCTCTCTAGCCAATGTATGCGCAGCCTTCTTTGCTTTGACATTTAGAAGTGGCAAGTTTTTTAATCTTGGATCCAATACTGTAGCAACTTGCATTTTGTCAGTTAGTACCGTGATATCGTTCGAAGTGGCTTTCAAGGCTCTCGCTGACTGCTGTCTTGAATGCCTGTACGGGGATCATCAGCGTGTTTGTACAATAGGTTGGACGATGGTCACGTGTGGTCCAGCAGTGATTTTATATGCATTCTATTCTAATATGAACATTCTTTACTCAAATTTTATCATCATTTGGTCAAGTATTATTAATTATATAATAAATATCTATTTTTAAAAATACACACCTTTTTATGGGTACCCGACAATACTACCCGGGTACCCGACTTTTTCGTACTACCCAGGTTCCCGACGGGTACCCGATCAATGACCTAATGTAAAGCTTATTGATCATAACACAATGACGAAAACAAAGTGATGAAGACAGTTTATATATATTTCACTTCGTAGTCTTATATAGGCTACATAATACTAGACTGGACGGAAACATGAGATAACTAATAATATAAGTAAAAGCACCAATATAAAGAAATGATGAACTGAACGGAGGACTTTTTTCTTACAGTAATTTAAAAACTTTGCGACTTCTTATCTTCATCTAATCTCTTATGTTTAATGACATTAATTCTCCAAATTTTAATCCATTTACATGTTAACAGTGATGCAACGATAAAAAAACATCTTTCCTATATGTTCCACCACAGAGCTTTCGAACAAGAATTGAAATTCGTCACCAAGTTTATTTCCTGACATAAACCACATGTCTCACAATGTGGTACATGTATTTCAGTGCATCGCCTAGTTTCAACGGGTAGCCTATGATACAGCGTTATAAATTTACATGATACTGTTCTATGCCTAAGTAATAATTGAACAAGATATTTTTCAAAACCAAAACAACTCTATAACTAGAAAAGATGATTTGCTGCATAGCAAATCAGTGTGTGTGTCTTCAAAGCATATTGGTATGATAATGTACTACTATTCCATAACACAGGAGTAGAAGTTTGAATGGCATCTCTATCTATTATAGCTTTGAAGTTATTCAAGATTTAAAATTTCTAATGGTGCTATTTAGCATAATTCAAATTGCTACAACTTTGATTTTTAATTCATTAGGTGCGCAACGGTCAACAACCCCCTGGTAGAAGTTGGAATGACATCTCTATCTATTATAGTGTTGAAGATATTCAAGATTGAAAATTTCGAATACTGCTAATTAACATAATTTAAATTGCTACAACTTTTGCTTTAGATTCATTACATGTGCAATGGTCAATACCCCCTAGTAGAAGTTGAAATGACATCTCTATCTATAATAGGTTTGAAGATATTCAAGTTTTAAAATTTCAAATGCTGCTAATTAGCATAATTTAAATTGCTACAACATTTTTTTAAAATTCATTAGATGCGCATTGGTCAATAATCCCCTAGTAGAAGTTCGAATGACATCTCTATCTATTATACTTTTGAAGATATCCAAGATTTAAAATTTCAAATGCCCCTAATTTGCATGATTTTAAACATCTTCATTCCTTTGTATAAAATGGTCAAACTCCTTGTATGGAGGTACAATCATGCCAAATTTGGAGTTTCTATGTACAATAATTTTCGAGAAAAGTGTCGGACATATTTGCTGGTAAAGAAGAATGAAGAAAGAAAGAAAGAAAGAAAGAAAGAAAGAAAGAAAGAAAGAAAGAAAGAATTTCAGGAAAAACAAAAAAGTGTGTGTTGACACACACACTTTAATTACAACAATCTGTTTCTGCAACTTTATTTTTACATTGCTGCAGTAACTGATCTATCGACCTCTGTTTTACACCCCTTGCCAGCCAGTTAAACCATTAAAATATTTTGACTGGTCTACACTTTAGTCACAACTCAGTCATTTAGAAAATTATCTACATATCTGCCACGGGATATTTCTCATTATTACCAGTGTGTAAATTTAGCAAAATTGCACAGAATCTTCAACAAAGCTTAGTATTTTTACCACTCACAATTTTGTACCAAAAACCAATGGCTGTTTATCACCATGCAACAGACTGGATACGTTTCAAACAAGATTCCCGTGTAACATTCAGATGTAGGTGTGGCGTCTCCGTAAAATATGCGTTGCATTTTTTTCAGCAAGTCCTACATTATTCGCCCTGCGTACTTCATTATCATGTAATACTATAGGTAAAACTGTGCTATTAAAATGATATGACTGAATATAAATGGCTAGGACATGCTTGCTTCAGTGCATCGAGCAAAGCTTTGGATGCATCATCATATAGTTTTTTTTTTTTTTTATTATATATATTTGGAAATGGCGACATTATAATTCAGTACTATACCAAGATATTTGAACTCTAGAGAAATCGTTAACTTCCTTCATAATGAAAATTTTAAAAAATTGATTCTGGGTTATCTTTTGCAGAAATAGCAATCTAAGTCCTATTAATCTGAACTTCTAATTTCCGCTTATCATAAGATATAAACCATCCAGGAAATAGGACAAAATTAAAATATCATCAGCAGACATCAGTAAAATATTTTAGATGATTCATAACATAGTTGTGTAATCATCGGGAAAATAAGAGAGTTAACTTTCCTATCACTTACAAAAGTTTGTAGATCATTACATTAAATTGGGGAAGGGTCAAATTTCCCCTGGTCTTATTCCTTATGAAACAAAATAGTCTGACTTGTCATGATTTAAGATACAAGATTTAACACCTTGGTACGTATTGTATATTACCAGTGTAGTAATTTAGCTGCAAAACTTTCATACAACAATACAAACCAAAGAGAGTCTCTGAATGTGATTCTATGGCCAACAAATGTGCAACACAAGTTTATCTTTTCTGACAAAAGCATATCAATATTGCCTTTCAGAAAAAAAAACGAGATCAACAGAAGAATAATCCTCACGAAAACTTACTTTATTTTCCAAAATAACACCATACTAATCAGAAAACTATTTTAACCTTTTATTAGTCGATGCTGTGGATATTGTTTCCATGCAAATTCAAAGCATAATACCTCTATAACGCAGTATCTAATGGGTCACCTTCAGTTTGTTCGTATGAATTGGCATAATCCATCAGTTAACCAAATGTCAGGACCTGTACCAGTATCAAGAATTTGATAAAAACAACTTCATGTATAATGGGGACACAGTGTTGCTAATGGTCGTCGTTTTATGACAAAATATTTTGTCGTGTCTGAAGCTTTAAAACTTTGCATCGTTGCTGAATAATTGTACAGCGGGAACGGAATGATGTCGTGCCCGTTATTTCGTTTTGCAATGTGGGTTTGGCATACAAATTCATGAGGCTGGTCAAAGGACGTATAGCAGTTTATGGCATAATAAAAACCAAGCTGATTCTAAAAACTGAAGCGAAAGTTGAGTATGGGCCTATCATATGTCCTGAAATATCGAAAAGTTGCGAATATGAGAGACCCGACCCTAGAGCAGGTTATTAGGGGGAGAATCTCCCTCTTAATCATTTTTCAAGACGCAGACATCGAGGGACCACAGTGATCGAGCCAGGGGAGGGTGTGGCGGGGGTAGGTGGGGGTGGGTGTCGGCTGACAGGGACAGGAAATTATGAATCTAAACAGACCATTTTGGAGCTAGGGGCGTGGGGGGGGGGGCTATATACACAGACGCTAAGAAAAGTTTTATCACGGATGTCTTGGGAAAGAATTTTTATGTTTAAACGGGAGGAGCACTGACCAAATCGGGAGGATTTTCAAACATTGCACTCAAGCGGGAGAACTCGCGCCCAAAGGGGTAGAATTGGAGTCTCTGAGTCATGTATATTAAAATTAATTAAAATGTAAATCTTACGTGGCAAAGCCCTAATTACTCTGAAATTGCAATATCCCAATGAACTTTGCAACGAAGGAGAGACAGATGCAACTGTACATTTATTTTCACACAATAATAATAATAATAATAATAATAATAATAATAATAATAATAATAATAATAATTATAATAATAACAATAACAATAACAATAACAATAATGATAATAATAATAATAATAATAATAATAATAATAATAATAATAATAATAACAATAATAATAATAAAAATAATAATAATAATAATAATCTGAATAAAAAGACATAAGAACTAGAAAAGAAGATTTGCTTCAAAGCAAACCTGTCTGTGTGCCTTTAAAAGTTGTAAATATTAAATGCTACGAATTTTATCCTTTGGTACTTCACATTACATTAGGTTTACGGCTGGATGCAAATTAAAAAGTCCAAATGACTTTGACCTTTGACCTTTGACCTCTGACCTTTACAGGTCACGTGTAAATTACACAGTGTTACGACACCCACAATTTAAGCCAAACATGAACCAAATCAGATGAAAATTGACCAAATTATGGCAAGATGAAACTTTCCAAGGGTCAATTGACCTTGACCTTTGACCTTTTGAGGTTACATGTTTTTATAAAAATATGCAGTGTTACAATAGCTACAATTTGAGCCCAACCTGATCACAAATGGATAAAAATTGACCAAGTTATGGCTAGAAGAAAGCCACCATCGAAAGTGATCTTTGACCTTGAAATGACCTTGGACCTTGAGATGACCTCTACCTGAAGTGAACCTTGACCTCTAAATGACACTTTGGCCTAAAATTGATCTTTGACCTTGACATGACCTTTGACCTTGGCATGACCCTGACATTTGAGATGACCTTTACCTTGCTATGATCGAACTCCTATACACTCGGAACTACATCTACTATAGTATATAAGATATTGAAGATTTAAAACTTTAAATAGCCCTCATTTGCATAATTTGAAAACAATCACCTCTCATTATAAAAAGGCCAGACTTCATCTATAGAAGTATAATTGTGCTAAGTTTAGAGTTTCTACGTATAATACTTTTCAAATGAAATGTCGGACAAATTTGCCTGTAAAGAAAGAAAGAAAGAAGAAGGAAAGAAAGAAAGAATTCCTAGAAAAACAATATGTCTGTGTTGGCACACAGACATAATAAAGAGAGCCTGTAAAGATCAATGGCAAAATGAGGCAAGTGGTAAAATGCATATTGCAACATTCAGATTCTGAAGCTAAATATGGTATATTTATTTTGGAATTGTGTTTGGAAATGCACATTTAACATTGTTTGGTATCATTGAAACAAGCCTTTTAGTAACCAGAACCTTTTAAGTCTGTGAAAACATTTCCAGTACAGGAGCATCTGAGACTTGTAGGTCAAGATGCTGGTCCTACTTTTATTTCCACACGATTTATTGTATCAATACGCCTGTATGGTATCAGAGTATTTAGCTGTGCGCCACAACCCATTGTATTCATACACTCAATAAAAGCTGTTACAACACCGACATATCAAGTTACTTCCATTAGACGCACGAGTACAAATAATTTGCGGTCACAGATCTCGCTAAGAGTTCGTCTGTCGTACAGAACTTTAGCGAAACATACAAATGCGTTGTTTACGTCTACATGATCTTTTTCTGCAACCTGCCACTCTTGGCATATTTTTTTTGAAGTTGAACAAACAAATTATGCAGAACAGCACACGAGGTTTATATTTATACACAGAGGAACCAGAGAAGACGTAAATGTTACAAGGTACTAACTTCACATTTACGCTGACACAAGATCAATATGCCAACTACGCATAGTTCTACTGCAATCGGGTTCACTAACAACGCCGTCCATTATTGATTCAAAAATTGAATAAAAGTGGTCGACAGTCATTGAGATTGATGCACATGTCATGAAAAAATGGCTGAATTTTTCATGAAAAAAGACTGAGCATCAAAATACAGCAATGGATATAACTCTCGCGAAGACTTAAACTTGATACTGCACAATCTAGACAACATTCTCAGTGGGATCAGGCTGAACTTGTGGGATAGAAAATAGGACAAGTTAAGCAATTCGAGATAGTAATGGGCAAAGTGTGGTACTAAAAATCTTGTTCATTTCCATCCATGTATACAATCATAGTACAATGGACGATAAATCAAAGGGAACAGACGAAAAATGAAATAAAAGCCTACAAAATGAAAACCGGTTACTTAGGATTCAAAATAAAATAAACGAATAGAAGATTATACAAAAGCCGTTTAGTCGAGCGGTTTTAATGACAATGAGTTTGAACAGAAAAACCTGGTTGGTTCATTTTCTGTATTTTATCATGTTAAATCCAATCAAAAGTACATGCATCTAAAAAAAAAAAAAAAAAAATCAAGAAGATGCTGGTGACCGTGTGCTCTGCTGACTGGAATCTGCTTTTGCAGTATTGCAACACATACACTATAGTCTGTGTACCTATATACATGTACAGTGGTACCAAAGTTTGATATATCATGATAGCAGTCGAAAAAAGCCTGAACACACAAAAATTCAAAGAAGAGAATCATGATGATCGTGTGCATGTTCTGGACAAAGGGAGCTTATTACGATCCCCTTATCCCATTTGTGGTGTGCTGAATAATGCATGTAATCCGTGTGGCATGTGACTGCATATGGTAACCATTGGCTTTGGATCGATCATTATCAAGATATAAGCCTATATGTCATTGAACTTAAATTTGATCTTGCAAGGTCATGCTAAGTCAAAAGAGACCATACCAAAACAAACCCCATATTGCAATTTCTGATTGATATTTAACCGGAACAAGGGGCGTAAGATCCACCATTACCGAAATATATTGTGATGAGCCAATATGATAGTTTGACCTTTCAAGGTCACTCAGTCAAAAGAAACGTCACGAAAAGAAGAGCCCGGATGAGTATTTTGCTACTAATCTCTAACAGTGACAGTGGGATACCGAATTGTGTTTTTTCAGTGATATGTCTCTAAAAAATTATAGAGCAGCAGATCCACGCGTTTCGCTTCCAACGGGGCTCATCAGGAACTGAGTTTACGCTCACTGGCTCGTGTTTGATTATACGCAAACGGCCATAGCCGTCTTTATATATACCCCAGGGTAACAAGTCCATAGTAATCGACGTTACGTAGAAGTTTTAAGCAATTCCGTTCAGCCGTTCTGGAGAAGAAGCCAAGAACAGCCTTAACACACAAAAATTCATTAAAAAAATTGCAACATATCCTATCATTTTCGCAAACTTTCATTGTCTACAGTCAAGTTATATTTTGATAAAATTTCTAGCAATTCTGTTCAGCAGTTCTCGAGAAAAAAAATTGCATCACCACTCGGTTGTCAAAATAAGAACTGAGTAACCCCGGTTGACCCTATGTGTAATATCAATGCAATTGCACAATTAGTTCTTGAGATGAAGAAATTTCAATCAATTACAAAAAGTTAATTGAAAAATTCATCAAAAATAGAAAAATTATTGCGTCATCATCTCCTTGGCAAATTGGTAGCGGTTCACCTTGGGAACATCCATGTGAAAAATCAAAACATTCCAAGCACCGGTTTTTGAGAGGAAGTCGAAAATGTAAATACAATAACCATATATACTTTGCAGTGGTAGCAGTTACCGATGGTTGCAAAGTTTGATTTCCCATAACTTCGTTAAAAATTAACATATCCATATCACTTTCGCAAACTTCTTTTTTTTTCTAAAGTCAAATTATATTCTGACAAAATTTTAAGCAATTCTGTCTAGTCGTTCTGGAGAAGAAGTCAAAAATAGCCTTAACACACCCAAATTCTTAAAAAAATAATAATTAATAAATAAAAAATAAAAATAAAAAAATCGCATTACCAACTGGTGACCAAAATTAGAACTAGGTATCCCCTGGTGACCCTATGTGAACAAAAGCAATGGGCCAAGTAGTTCTTGAGATTAAGTTTTTTTTTCAAAAAATAAATTTAAAAAGTCATAAGAAATAGAAAAATTATTGCATCATCATCTCCTTTGCAAACTTGGTGGAGGTCTACCTGGGAAATATCCATGTGCAAAATCGAAACATTCCATGCAGCGGTTTCTGAGAAGTCGAAAATGTAAAAAGTCTAACGGTAGACGGACGACGGACGCAAACAGTTTCCAATAGCTCTGCTGACTGACAAGTCAGCAGAGCAAAGGAACACCAAAAATTAGTTTCCTTGCAAGTTGCTCTTTAGTTTTATAAGGTAGTCATCAGTCAGTTGGGCTTATATGATTTGACAATCATAATTTACAGGTAATAGATAAAATACGATTTTTTTAAACTGTTATGTTGATGCATGCTTTTGATTTTAACCTCGCTATCCATATTGACCAGGAAGCTAACCAATCAAACTGTGGCGCCAGGGGTAGGTGAAGTATAGCACTAATCTGACATTGTCCACGGTATCATCGGCAAATGCAAGCGATTCACATTTTCGGCGCGAAAACTACCAGTGTACTGCACCATTTTGCGATGCACAACTGTAACACCCCCACAAAGTGATGACCTAAAGAGAAGCAAGCCTTGCAGGAAACTAGCCAAACTTAAAGTCGCACTATTTAAAGCTATCCCGATGCGATTTTGGAATTTCATCATTGTCAGCACATCATTATAAATACTTAACATTGGTGTCGGCAAGCCTATGTATCGATTGTCTCAAAGAAAAAGTTCATTGCGATACGTGCACACCTGTGTTAGGTTGCCTGCACATTTCAAACTCATTTTTAGACCTATTACTCGGTGAACGGCGAAATTGTCTGCCTGTTATGCAGCATAACTAAGAAGCATATATCAGTTAATGCCCATGGAACGGCTCCGGGCTGTCAAATTAACTAATATAAAGCAAATTAAAAGAACTGCGGTAAAACATATTTTTTAGATTACAAGCCTGCAGCTTTTGGATCCAAGAGGGCACGTAATAAGTTAAACAGCTTTCTCATGTTCGCACGTATCGTCCATAGTACCTGCATGCTGTATATAACCACTCTTTCTCCACCCCCCACCCCCCAAAAAATAATAATAAAGTGAGCACATTTAGCAGGTGACCTGTCCTCGCAGGTAAATTAACAAAGAAAGTGACTCTTTTGGCCAGAAAATGTAGCCACAAAGATCAGGTGATTTCTCACGGCAGTGACTATAGCCTGCATACAATTGGTACCACTGTGTCTGCCGGTGACTCATCGATTGACTGAATCACTGTCTGGAGATTATGGCTCATAAGTCAGTTTGTCATCAACTTCGTGTGTTGTAGTCTTCCGACTCAAAACCTGGGACATCATCATGACAATTTCAAAGATATGGTTTTTCATTCCATAAGACTAGCAGCAGTGGCAGTCATCTTGCAGTTTGATGTTGCCGTAATCGTATTGTACCTTAATTTGAAGAAACGCGTACATGTCCACTTCAGTTTACAGTCTGTAATTAGAATTTAGAGAATATTCAAGAAGCTCAATTTGAATGAAGCTATATCACCACTACCCATGAAAGCAATTGGCAAACCCCGGCATTTAGCGAATAAAATTTGTTTTCAAGGACATGTGATAAAAATCCAGAGATGAAGTTCTTGCCTTGTGAATGTTGATCTACATCCCCCCCCCCCCACCAAGAGAGCGAACATTTGGGTAGGCCCACCTTTGTCCGTGGCTGAAATGATGGTGAAAGGCAAGTTGGAAGAACCTGTGGCTGTGGCTGTGGCTGTAAACGTTACTTGCCACTGTTAGTTTATCTGGCAGCCAGAGCAACGATGATTGACCTAAAACTAACCTCTTGTCTTTTCGTGATTGTATGACTAATATGTCAGGGTGTGAACCGACACATTTTGCTTTTCCAAGAATTCCTTCTTCCTTCTTTCCTTTGTTTTTTCTTTCTTTCTTTCTTTCTTTCTTTCTTTCTTTCTTTCTTTCTTTCTTTCTTTCCTTTCTTTTCCTTTCTTCATTCCTTCTTTCTTATATCTGGGTGCCAACCCAGACATATTGTTTTTCCTTGGGTTCTTTATTTCTTTCTTACCATGGCACCCAAATTTGTCCGGAGTTTTTCTCAGGCACTATTATTCCCCAAACCACCAAACTTGCCATGGTGACTGACCTACCAATGAAATTGTGCATATCGTTTGGAATAGTCATAATGTTTAAAATTTTGCAAATGAGGGGCAATTAAAATTTTAAAAGCCCCATATCTTCCAAACTATTGCAGATAGACACAAAATTTCAATCAGCACATATAGGTTTGTGACACCTCCCAATACAATGGACAGTAAATGAAAGTTGTGGAATTTCAAATTATTCTAATTAGGGGCATTGGAAAATTTAAATGTTCAATATGTCAAAAACTATGATAGATAGAGATGCCATTCCAACTTCAAATTATATTATAGGTTTGTGGCAAGACCGCATCGAATGAACCAAAGTTGTAGGATTTCAATTTATGCAAATTAGGTGAATATCCAAAATTTAAATCTTGAATGGCTTGAAAACTATTATAGATAGAGATGCCATTCCAACTTCCATTTAAAGGTTTGTAACATGGCTGCATCCAATGAACCATAAACCAAAGTTGTACAATTTTGATTTATGCAAATAAGGTAAATACACAAAATTCAAATCTTTTTTAATAACATCAAAACTATTATAGATATAGGTGCCATCCCAACTTCAATTTCAAGGTTTGTAACATAGACGCATCCAATGGAACAAAACTGTACAATTTTAATCCATGCAAATTAGATTAATACACAAAATCTAAATCTTGAATAACTTCCAAACTATAATAGATACAGGTGGCATTCCAATTTCAATTTGTAGGTTTATGCCATAACTGCATTCAGTGAAGCATGAACCAAAATTGTAGAATTTATGCGAGTTCGGTGAACACACAAAAATTAAAACTGTAAAATTTTGATTTAGGCAAATACACAAAATTGAAATCTTGAATAGCTTCAAAACTAGTGTAGCGGTGTCATTCAAACTTAAACTTCAGTTTATACGTTGTGACATGGCCACATCCAATGAACGAAGCACCAAAGTTGCAACATTTTGATTCATACAAATTACGCTAATTTATGTTGCACAATGGCAAAGTGTAACTTTACAAATTGTTCTCGTTTTGAAGGCACCCAGACATATTTGCTGTTAAGCAAATCTTCTTCTCTAATAATGCTTCCTTTTATTCATAACTTTGTACCGCACTGGACAGAAGTTGCCCCCTTAACTACACTGGGCACAAGTGGTGTACCAAAGCAGGACCTAAGTGACAAGTTGAAAGACTTGTTATATTGAATGCCAAATTATAGCTCATTTAATAGCCGATATCCTAAAAAAAGATAATTTTAACAAAGTAAAAAGGCCTAAATGTATTACAAAATACAATACAGTACTTCGCACAACATTCCTGACTTCCAGAACAATGGAGCGTATGAAAGATGAAGCATCTGCTGGTTTCACGAAGCATTTTATTAATTCATTTTTGGGGCAAGATAGACTCATTTTGAAAGATTTCCTATGTACCTGGGGCAAAAATATTGAAAGATATCCAGGAATCCGCTACTGCGACTGCAGTCACTTTTCTTACGCTTGAGATAAAAACTTTTTATCTCATATTTTTTTTAAATTCTAAATTTGTGTATCCTTGTCACACTGACACACAATGTTTATTTTAAGCACGATGGAAGCAACTTAAGCGGGCGAGAATACCAATGCTGAACCGTAAATGCACATTTGAAATTGAAAATTCCGTGTCAAGTAAATATGTTATTTCATCAAAATTTGTAGTATAACAAATGGACAAAGTGATGTATCGTGTTGCAATCCCATGTGAGAGATTAAGCAAGGCTACATGCAAAGCATCGCTGGTTGACGTTGCATGTAATGGCATCTTGCAACGTCCTCTCCAGAGACCCAGGTAGTAAGCTGCCGAGAGACCGCCGCTCTATCCCCGACTCTTAAATAATAAATAACTAGTTGGACACTTCAAAAGAATCTGCGGCTCTATTGCGTGGCTGGATCCATCAGGACTTTGCCCCATCAAAGGCAACACTCTATCTGGCCTTTGAAGGTTAAATAATCACATAATTCCAGGTGTATGTCGTTCTAAGAGCCACTTGATCTCCCCGTGGGTCTGATTACAGCCACATATTGGCCCTATCGTTACTTGTAACATTTGCCATGAATTTGCATGAACATGTTGTCCAGATATATTAACGACGAAATCGATTCATATTCAGTACCAGGTAACGAGAAACGGACAAAATCTCCTTATTAAGGAACAGCAATAATTATAACATGGAGTCTTTACTGTCTAAAACGACACATCCGTGTTAGCTAATTTGCTGTTCCTAAGGACTATTACAATAAGAGTAATTAAATATTAGGGACAAAAAGTGATGATAAGACCTGCTCTGATTCATACGGCAGATGATTCACGATACCCAGTGGAGCTGCATACATAGGCCTTAGTGCAATTAATGAGAGTTCAGCATAATCACATAATCTTAATGTTGAAAGGTTGCAAGATTGTTGTTATCTATTATCTCAAACAAATAAGGTTCTTTGGTGTACATCTCGGGGATTTATTCCTGAAACTTTTAAATCATCAAACATAATTGAAGCATTGTTTTGCATATCACCGAGACTCGTTATCGTACATTAAGTCCATATAGAACAAGGACCGAAATACCTTTAACAAAGTAAATTATCCCTCTGCCCTTTCCCGAATTTTTTAAGAGCTCCAGGTCGTAACTGAAAATGTGATGCGGACTTCAAAAGCAATCAATAATCGATAAATGTTTGTATAGGATACCATAACCAACCAAAAAAAAAAAAAAAAAAAAAAAGGCTCTAAAACGATTCTCGATCAAAGTTATCGAAACAGAAACAGGGGTTTTGATGAAGCTGGAATGCTTAACGGCCAAGTTTTATAATCCAGAACCAAGAAGCAAATTATTTTCCATGTGATAAGCACTAATGCTTTTTAAGACTCAGAAGTACAAACATTTGAAGTAGTAGTAGTAGTAGTAGTAGTAGTAGTAGTAGTAATGATAATAATAATGATAATAATAATAATAATAATAATAATAATAATAATAATAATAATAATAATAATAATAATAATAATAATAATAATAATAATAATAATAATGAATAAACTTGCTGTCAAAATGACGTTTCATCATTCCGAAAAACTAAATAGTAATAGTAATACCATTTTTAATCTGTTTACAATGATATTTTGAAGGAAAAGATATGCTGATTAGGGCGAATCGGTTGGTTGGTATTTAATTCGTATGAGGACACGTGTTGCAACTTTCGGATAAACTTTCAAGTTTATGTATATTGAAGATGCTAAATCTATGTGCTGTCAAATATAACGGTCTAATTAAAACAAAAGCCCTGAATCATACCTGTAACTTTAGAAGATATCAATTGCAATCCACTTCGACAGATACCAAGTAAATATTGTTGTAAATCATATCTCTACGTTTTACTGGTTTACAGACGGATGGAAACAATGGTACAAGTGACAAACGATTGCTCACAAATCTCCATAACAAGAGCACCAACATCTGGTGTCACCGACACGCATGAGCACTGATCGCGGCATTGCATTTTAACTTTTCGTGCGTTATGTTGTAAGATTGAATCAACCATATTAGCCGATGCACGTTTAATGAACGCCTCAATTGAAAGATCAGACTGCCCATAACTGTCATCTTTAAACCCTCATCGGAGCAAAATCTACTAATATCCTTCAATTTTGAGAAAAGAGTCAAGATTCAGACATTACATAAAGAAATGGGGGTTAATCCATGAAGCAAAGAAACTACTTTTATTGCTACATGGTTAAACTCTAAATGAAACGGAAAACGGAGAGGGGGAAGAGGGTAATTCCCTCATAATCTCACTCCTGGTAACGTTCAGTGAAACCTAACAGTATACTGTCAGTATTTGGGGTATTGGTAATCGTGTGCACATGAACTGTGGGATGATAAACAAAAAGTTACTTAAGGCTGCAAAACATGCTCGATATTTTCCCGCTGATGACCCGTTTATAAATTTAGTTGGCTGTTTAAGCCTTAGACTTTCTGCATTTTAAAGCGAACGCGATAATATGGTCATTAATTTATAGGTTTAGATATAGACAGTGACTGGAACGGCTGTAGTGGGAAAAGAGATTGGATTGGGATATACTTGGGGGTTCAGAACTACACGGAAGACGCGGTACTGTTGCTCCTGTTTGTATTTAAATTTTGTGTCAACACACACTTTTCTGTTTTTCATAAAGTTCTTTCTTTCTTTCTTTCTTCTTTCTTCTTTACCAGTGAATTTGTCCGATACTTTTCTCTGACACTCTTATATATAGAAACTCGAAACTTGGCATGAGTGTACCTCTATACAAGGAGATTTGCTTTTTTATACAGAGAAATGAAGATGTTTAAAATTACGCAAATTGGGGGCATTTGAAATTTACAAACTTGAATATCTTCAAAAGTATAATAGATGGAGATATCATTCCAACTTTTACTAGATGGTTATTGACCATTGCGCATCTAACGATTTTAAAACAAAAGTTGTAGCAATTTAAATTATGCTAATTAGCAGCATTTGAACTTTTAAATCTTGAATAACTTCAAAACTATTACAGATTGAGATGTCATTCTTACTTCTACTAGGGGATTATTGACCATTGTGCATGTAATGAATCTAAAGCAAAAGTTGTAGCAATCTAAATTATGCTAATTAGTAGTACTCAAAATGTTTAATCTTGGATATCTTCAAAACTATAATGGATAGAGATGTCATTCCAACTATATAGGGAGTTGTTGACCATTGCGCACCTAGTGAATTATAAACAAAAGTTGTAGCAATTTGAATTATACTAAGTAGCACCATTGGAAATTTTGAATCTTGAATAACTTCAAAGCTATAATAGATAGAAATGCCATTCCAACTTTTACTCATATGTTATGGACTGGTATGCATCTGATGAATTGGCAACGAAGGCTGCACTTTTTCACTTTTTCATTATTCGTTTGCAATATTTTGGCCAATGTTATAATTTCAAGATAGATTCATATGCATTTTATGAGTAACATCTGCAGCAAATCGTCAAGAGAACACCAATATATGTTGATGAACAGCTCAAAGTTAACGGGTCTTATTCCTGAAGAAATTTAGTTGAGCCTTGCGTGGTTCGTTAAATTTGTATTAATCTTTTAACACAATTAGGAAAAATTCCGTTAGTTGTTCGCATTTATGGCTACGGGTGTAAAGAAAGAAAGAAAGAAAGAGAGAGAGAGAGAGAGAGAGAGAGAGAGAGAGAGAGAGAGAGAGAGAGAGAGAGAGAGAGAAGAATCAATATCATGAGTATGCTGTCATCGGGCCTATGACTTATATGAACGTGATTGTCTATGTGTAAATTGTACTGGCATTTTATTTTTATTGGAAGCATAAGTTTGCATCATAAAATTAAGGGTGTCAGGAAGCTCAAGGTATGTGACAGTATCCGTTCCATTGCGTGAAACCACACTCCTCTGTAAACGGAGATGACTCGGTCGCCTTGTTGGATCAACTCGCTAGGTCCGCCCTATTGGGCCTACGGTGCCGCATGGCCTATGCACGTTGTTCTGTTGATGTTTCAGGTGCAGCTAGACAGAGCAAATGCTGGGCGAACTTCAGTCGCAGAATAGCGTATGCCAAGTCGATGAATTAAAGTAGAAAAGGGGTCAGTGAAATACATTATCAATGCGATGTTTGGTCTTTGTAAGGCTGATGAAAATGTAAAACTCTTAATCTCCCAGTAAAGTCAGCAAGCTAGCATTCGCGACACAAACAAAATTGGATTGTGCTCCATTTTCTCCGTTATACGTTATATACCAACTTCTTTGCGTCAAAAAGTGAAGTAATTAATTAAGGGTGCCTACTATTTTGTGTTCCGTCAAACACCACGGAAATTTTAAAATTTATTTATCGTAACAAAGGGAAGGAAACTTCTTGTAATTGTGCTTAATTGAAGAATAACCATCAACTGAAAAAAAACACTGCCACCGAAAATTCCAATATCTTAAAAGTGATAAAGCCGAGGAGCTGTGCATTGTATTTGTTTCACAATAACCATACAGGACGAAAAGTTAATCTATTTAAGAGAAATTACGAGACAAAGAAACAACTTATCTATTATTTCGCTGCCACTCGAAGAATATGTTTTGATTCCTTATCTTGTTGTTCACGTTTTTCATCAGCAGAACTAATCCATTTTTTACCATCAAGCAAAGGACATTTATATCAATCGTATGTCCTCTCATATTATTTTATTATGGAAAGGCCGTTCTGTACTTGTTTGAAGGTCATCTGGGAAATATAAAGTCGCTTCCGTGTTTTAATACTGCACATATGGTGCACTTGTACGATACATGATGTAGCATCGTTATAAGGACGAAGGACTTGAACATTCCAAGAGGGCCATGTAACTGCAGGCGCACAGATTTGATGACTTTGCATGCCGAGAGATTGTTTGATCCCAGTCGCCTGATCTCTAGGGTTGATGGGCAATTCTGGGCAATTTACTGTATCCACAGGAACAAGGGAGTCAGTGGACACTTCGTCTCTGATTTAAGTCTTCATGTGATCTTGATAAAGATTTAATGTTGTCGATTCAACGATTGAGACAAACCACGGGGCGGTAATTTGCGATCGGACATGCTGAAACGAAGCCATTAGAGCTTTGAGAGTCATCAAGACCAGCAAACTGACGAGCTGTATCAATATGCCGTAAATTGCTCTAGTCGTTTTGCGCTTTATTAAATGCACAAGACCTGTTGCCCCAGAATGCTGCAACAGTATTAAGAGAGTCACTCTAAATATTATTTGTAATAACCTGGATGCTTAGTAGCGATTTAATACCTTCACAGATTGTCATTCCATTAGTCACTTAGCATTTTATGAAAGAACATTATCCAGCAGCGCTGTGGAGTGGTCGTCAAACACTCCAGTGACCGTTATTACAGAATGCAAATCGTAACCATAAAATGTAAGAAACATTTTCAGATTCCGACGGTACGTGTTATGACAATCAGCACGTGTGACAATATGGTGCTTGCTGGGGTGTGAGTGTGTGTGTGGGGGGGGGGGGGGAGCGGTCAAATTCACCAACACGATCTAAGTTTAATGATACAGTGGTGTATATTTACACTTCCATTGTACTACCACGAGTTTGTTCACATGGCCAATGTCAATCCGGATAGAAACCACAGGTGAAATTTAATATATTTAGCTAAGCATGACTCAATGAAAATATCAATTGAATAAACGCCTTGAGTTATACTTGAACTACATCCACAAAATATAATATCTCGTGAGTACTTGGGAATTCCCAGGCATATCGCTGAGGTGGAGCTCTAAAATACTTGCTTTACGCAATATGTAACTTGAAGTACTTCATATTGTTGAAAATTATGAAGAATGGACAGCATGTTGCAACCCGTATTTCAGTCTGGACAATATTGGTTGCAAACACTGCGGTTGCTTCGGCATTTTAGGAATAATAGGGAGTTTAATGGGACAACCCGATGCAATAGGTTATTACATTTTTGATTCAACCGAAGCATGTCCTTCAGATTTATGGCATTAATTGGAAAATTGCGATAAGACCCAAAACTTACGAATTCAACCATGGTAAGAACAGCATTATAATCATAATGAAGATGATGATTTAAGTTCAAGGGATTATTGCATGTATGTGCTTATCAGGAAGTTCATCACAAAACATGTTTATATGAAGCCGACTCGGCCTGAATATAACATCTAAATCTATAATAAATCATACTTTCATGGGTTTTATATCTTATACCCACGGGTGGATTATATAACGTGGACGAGATTTCACATCAAATTCCATCCATAAAGAGACCCGAAATAAATTTGTTTCCATGGAATAACGTCCGTCTGTTACATGCATAATGAGCTTCTGCTCCCAGCCTACCTCAGAAAAATACTTCATGGAAAGTCGGTTGCCTGCCATTTGTACAATCATATCAGAGGGTGGGTAAGGGGTTTCCTGTACTGGCGTACTGGAGCTTTTTATTTACCGTACTGGCGTACTGGAAGCCCTCTTATTTTACGTACTTCGTACTATCCAAAATTTTGAAGGATTTTTGTTTTCCTTACTGCGTACTCTAGAAAAATAATTACCTGTACCAGCGTACTGACCCCCCCTTACCCCCTTCATATCACTCTCGTCATACTTTTTGGGAAAAACTGATTGAGACGATGATGGTTTTGACTAATAGAAAACCACAGAACATCTGAAACACTAGCGGGTAGTACTGTTAAAACAAACTTCATCTGACGTATTCTGATCAATCAGATGCGAAAGGAAGTGACTTGCGATTTCTTTCTTCTGCTGTCTTCTGATGATTCTGTGTTTCCAAGCTTACCCAATTTACAAAGAATTCGTATCCCATATTTTCATTTCCAATCGTTTTTAAAAGGGAGAAATCAATACTTGTAAACAAATCTGTCTACAGCACCCACCCAGATGGGAGAGTTTTACATAAGCCAGGCGTCTTATAAATGTATTCTATACCAATTTGCACCCTGTTATGGGTGTGGATTTGAAAACTGATGGGTCACTCAGTACATTATGTGCTGAGTCATTGTTTACTTGTTGATTGCACCGCGAGTTTGTGATAGTGACCTACATAAACAGACTTGAGTCACGTGGATATTTGGGGACTCAGTGTTGTGGTCAAGTGTTGCATGAAAGAAAATTCTTGAAGATTTTATCTGACTGAAGAATGGTGTGGAATCATCGAGATCTTTTCATGAAAGATATATAAACGTCTAGACACAGGTCCACTGGAAAGGGAAAACAGAGGAAACACACTCTGCATGTCTGACTGATTAAAGACCCAGAAAGTGAGTGTCTGCCCAACTAAAAACCCAAGAGGGAAAAGTCTTCCTCTTAGGAGTGGGCAGTAGTTAACCATAGGAGACTACCCTTGTGAGAAGAATCTGACTTGTGCTTTATTATTGTGGACTGTGATCAGTATATCATCTGTCGACTCTATTCAGTCTCCACTTTATTCATTACCAGTGGACTGTGGGCATTCCCGGAAAAGTTTTCCAAAACAGAGCTAAGTGTATCGTTCCTTATTAAAGTGTGTGTGTCAACACACACTTTTCTGTTTTTCTAGGAATTAAAGTGTGTGTGTCAACGCACACTTTACTGTTTTTCTAGGAATTCTTTATTTCTTTCTTTCTTTCTTTCTTTCTTCTTTCTTTCTTTCTTTCTTTCTTTCTTTCTTTCTTTCTTTCTTTCTTTCTTTCTTTCTTTCTTTCTTTCTTTCTTTCTTTACCGGCAAATTTGTCCGACATTTCATTTGAAAAGTATTACATGTAGAAACTCCAAACTTGGCACAATTATACTTCTATGGATAAAGTCTGGCCTTTTTATAATGAGAGGTCATGCTTTTCAAAATTATGCAAATGAGGGCTAATTAAAGTTTTAAATCTTCAATATCTTATATACTATAGTAGATGTGGTCCCGAGTGTATAGGAGTTCGATCATAGCAAGGTAAAGGTCATCTCAAATGTCAAGGTCATGTCAAGGTCAAAGGTCATGTAAAGGTCAAAGGTCAATTTTAAGCCAAAATGTCATTTTTAAGGTCAAGGTTCATTTCAGGTAGCGGTCATCTCAAGGTCAAAGGTCATTTCAAGGATAAAGGCCACTTTCCTTGGTGGCCTTCTCCTAGCCATAACTTGGTCAATTTTTATCTAATTTTGATCATGTTGGGCTCAAATTGTAGCTATTGTAACCCTGCATATTTTAAATTTCATGTGTGACCTCTAAAGGTCAAAGGTCAAGGTCATTTGAACCTTTGAAAGTTTCATCCAGTCACAACTTGGCTATTTTCCATCCAATTCTAATCATGTTAGACTCAAATTGTAGGTATTGCAACACAGCACCTATTTTTAAGAACACGTGACCTCAAAAGGGCAAAGGTCAAGGTCATTTGGCCCTTTGAAAGTTTCATCTTGCCATAACTTGGTAAATTTTCATCCGATTTGGTTCATGTTCATGTCAGTTTAACTTCTACTAGGGGGTTACTGACCATTGCGCATGTAATGAATCTAAAACAAAAGTTGTAGCAATTTGAATTATGCTAAATAGCACCATTAGAAATTTTAAATCTTGAATAACTTCAAAGCTGTAATAGATAGAGATGCCATTCCAACTTCCACTCCTGTGTTATGGAATAGTTGAACATTGCCATACCAATATGCTTTGAAGACACACACACTGATTTGCTATGCAGCAAATCATCTTTTCTAGTTCTTTCTTTCTTTCTTTCTTTCTTTCTTTCTTTCTTTCTTTCTTTCTTTCTTTCTTTCCAGGCAAATTTGTCCGACATTTCATTTGAAAAGTATTATATGTAGAAACTCCAAACTTGGCACAATTATACTTCTATGGATAAAGTCTGGCCTTTTTATAATGAGAGGTCATGCTTTTCAAAATTATGCAAATGAGGGCTAATTAAAGTTTTAAATCTTCAATATCTTATATACTATAGTAGATGTGGTTCCAAGTGTATAGGAGTTCGATCATAGCAAGGTAAAGGTCATCTCAAATGTCAAGGTCATGTCAAGGTCAAAGGTCAATTTTAAGCCAGAATGTCTTTTTTGAGGTCAAGGTTTACTTCAGGTAGAGGTCATCTCAAGGTCAAAGGTCATTTCAAGGTCAAAGGCCACTTTCGATGGTGGCTTTCTTCTAACCATAACTTGGTCAATTTTTATCCAATTTTGATCATGTTGGGCTCAAATTGTAGCTATTGTAACCCTGCATATTTTTGAAATTTACATGTGACCTCTTAAGTTCAAAGGTCAAGGTCACGTGGACCTTTGAAAGTTTCATCCAGTCATAACTTGGCCAATCTCCATCCAATTCTAATCATGTTGGACTCAAATTGTAGGTATTGCTACACTGCACATTTTTATAAGAACATGTAACGTCAAAAAGGCAAAGGTCAAGGTTATTGGCCCTTTGAAAGTTTCATCTTGCAATAACTTGGTCAATTTTCATCCGATTTGGTTCATGTTTGGCTTAAATTGTGGGTATTGTAACACTGCAATTTACATGTGACCTGTAAAGGTCAAAGGTCAAGGTCATTTGGACTTTAAAATTTGCATGCAGCCATAAGCTCAATGGAATGTGAAGTACCAAAGGATAAAAGTTGCAGCAATTTAAAATATGCTACATAGCACCATTAGAAAATTTAAATCATGAATAACTTCAAAGCTTTAATACATAGAGATACTGTAGTGAGGGCCAGGCAGTGTTGAGCCCTCGCACTCAACGTCCGGACTTTTAGTGTAATGGCAAAACGCTGGCTCGGGGTGCGAGAGGTCCCGGGTTCGATACCCGGCTGAACCACAACATTGGTGTCAGGGTGAACACGAACACACGCCAACAGGCCGCGGTGGCTGAGGGTGGTTCGTCGTTGGGCTCGACCGGCTGGGAGTCGGAGGGACAACAGCTGGTGGGGTTGTGCTCGTCGTGGCTGGGAGCCAGGGAGGCAGCCTGTGGGGTCAGTTCGGTGCTATGACTGGGCATTCTTTGGTCCTTGGGAGAAAAGGAGAAGGAGTGTAGTGAGGGCCTCGTGCTCAGCGTCCGGACTTTTAGAGTGCGAGAGGTCCCGGGTTCGATACCCGGCTGGACCACAACAATACCATCCTGTGTTATGGAGTAGTTGTACATTGCCATACTAATATGCTTTGAAGACACACACACACTGATTTGCTATGCAGCAAATCATCTTTCCTAGTTGTAACTTTGTATTATTACTGTTGTATGCAATATAGTGTCGTAGCTGCGATTAAGAGTTGAGTTCTTTGATGGAAGATTCTGCACACCAACTTCCAAACACACAACACGCACACCTTGGCTCAGAAAGAGAGCAAAAACTAAACTAGAAAAGATGATTTGCTTCAAAGTAAATCTGTCTGTGTGCCTTCAAAAGTTGTAAATATTAAATGCTACAACTTTCAACCTTTGGTATTTCACATAACATTAAGCTTCTGGCTGGATGCAAATTTCAAAGTCAAAATGACCTTGACCTTTGACCTTTACAGGTCACATGTAAATTGCACAGTGTTACAATACCCACGATTTAAGCCCAGCATGAACCAAATCGGATGAAAATTAACGAAGTTATGGGAAGATGAAACTTTCAAAGGGCCAAATGACCTTGACCTTTGCCCTTTTGAGATAACATGTTCTTCCAAAAATGTGCAGTGTTGCAATACCTACAATTCAATTTGAGTCCAACATAATTAGAATTGGATGGAAATTTGCCAAGTTATGGTTGGATGAAACTTTGAAAAGTCCAAATGACGTTGACCTTTGACCTTTAGAGGTCAATGTAACTTTCAAAATGTGCAGTATTACAATAGCTACAATTTGAGCCCAACATGATCAAAATTGGATAAAAATTAACCAAGTTATGGCTAGAAGAAAGCCACCATCGAAATTGACCTTTGACCTTGTCATGACCTTTGACCTTGACATGACCTTGACATTTACGATGACCTTTGCTTTGCTGCTATGATCGATCTCCTAAACACTCGGAACCGCATCTACTATAGTATATGATATTGAAGATTTAAAATTTTAATTATCCCTCATTTGCATAATTTTGAAGAGCATGACCTCCCATTATAAAAAAGCGAGACTTCATCTATAGAAGTATAATTGTGCCAAGTTTGGAGTTTCTACGTGTAATACTTTTCAAATGAAATGTTGGACAAATTTGCCTGCAAAGAAAGAAAGAGAGACAGAGAGAGAGAGAGAGAGAGAGAGAGAGAGAGAGAGAGAGAGAGAGAGAGAGAGAGAGAGAGAGAGAGAGAGAGAGAGAAAGAAACAAACAAACAAAGAAAGAAAGAATTCCTAGAAAAACAATATGTCTGTGTTGGCACACAGACATAACTAGAAAAGGTGATTTGCTGCATAGCAAATCAGTGTGTGTGTCTTCAAAGCATATTGGTATGGCAATGTACCAGTTATTCCATAACAAAGGAGTAGAAGTTGGAATGGCATTTCTATCTATTACAAGTTTGAAATTATGCAAGATTTAAAATTTACAATGGTGCTATTCAGCATAATTTAAATTGCTACAACTTTTACTTTTAATTCATTAGGTGCACAATGGTAACCAGCCTCCTAGTAGAAGTTGGAATGACATCTCTATCTATTATAGTTTGAAGATATTCAAGATTGAAAAATTTTGAATACTGCGAATTAGCATAATTTAAATTGCTACAACTTTTGTTTTAGATTCATTATAAGCACAATGGTCAATAACCCCCTACTACAAGTTGAAATGACATCTCTATCCATAATAATTTTGAAGATATTCCAGTTTTAAAATTTCTAAAGCTGATAATTAGCATAATTTAAATTGCTACAACTTTTTTCTTCAGATTCATTACATGCGCAATGGTCAATAACCACCTACTGGAAGTTAAAATGGCATCTGTATCTATAATAGTTTTGAAGATATTCAAGTTTTAAAATTTCAAATGCTGCTAATTAGCATAATTTAAATTGCTATAACTTTTGCTTTCTATTTATTACATGCGCAATGGTCAATAACCACCTACTGGAAGTTAAAATGACATCTGTATCTATAATAGTTTTGAAGATATTCAAGTTTTAAAATTTCAAATGCTGCTAATTAGCATAATTTAAATTGCTACAACTTTTGTTTTAAATTCATTAGATGTGCAATGGTCAATAATCTCCAGTAGAAGTTCGAATGACATCTCTATCTATTATACTTTTGAACATATTCAAGAATTAAAATTTCAAATGCCCCTAATTTGCATAATTTTAAACATCTTCATTCCTCTGCATAAGGTCCAACTTCTTTGATGGAGGTACAATCATGCCAAGTTTGGAGTTTCTACATATAATAGTGTCAGAGAAAAGTGTCGGACAAATTCACTGATAAAGAAGAAATAATAAAGAAAGAATTTCAGGACAAACAGAAAAGCGTGTTGACACACACACTTTATCAATACAAGACAATATGTATTTGATTTTGTTGAGAGGAGGAAATGCCAAATTAAGTTTTTAAGAATATTGTGACATTTTTACAATACATTTTATTTATAAATTGAAATAGAATGCATTATTTAACAAGTCTCCATAAAATATTTTGTCAATAATGTAAACATTTTAATGGTGTTTATATAGCGAACTTTTCTTTATCCCAGAATGGTGAAAAATATACGAATAAGCTTATGACAACTAACGCTTTACATTTGATGTACAATTGTATGTATTGCTTTTGTAGCCAGTGCCTCGCTGTATTGTCTGCTTTTGCTGCAACAGAGTTGCCTTCATATTTAGCCAGAGACAAATAAAAGCAATCAAGACACGATGAGGTAGAGGTATGGGTTTGTAAAACTTTTTGTAATAAAGTGACGTCTTCACATAATTTCTTGTTTCTTTACTCGGCAGGTTAGGATTTTCAGAATGGTTCAACTGCATCAAGCCAGGATAATTAATTCTTAAAGCCCTGGGAGAATACAGCAGATTCACAAATAAGACATTCGCAGGTTGATTTCTTAGAAGCATCCTTATACATTGGCCTTGCTATGCACATGTGAAAAGTTCATTGTGCTATGGCATTGCTTTTGCGGGTACTAACATGGAGTTTGCGGGTTAGGGATATGTTTTGAATTGCTCATGATCTTTGTATGATTGCTCATGCAGGTACCATGTACAGTCTCAGTATGTCAAGAATTAAATTCGCTTGAAATTGCACAGGGACACTTCTTGGAACCTAGATCTCAGTTTGGTTAACGGGCGGCGCTGCAAACTTTATTAATTTTTTCATGGATATGTGGCTGGTTCTGTAATTTTCAACAACATCTGAAAAACAAGGTTGATTCTCTTCAACAATCTTAGAAATGTAGATTCATTCTATCGGCACTAATGCTATTAATCGCGTGGAATTACTCTCATTTGCTGATTTTAACGCATTTTAAATGATCTGTAACAGTACCTGTTAGCATGGTTACAATAAGGATACAAGTGCACAAAACTCAATGGAATTTGGTAGGATTTTGTATCGAGGTAAGACCTTGGTTGTGATTGTAATTTGGTCATTATCTAATGTTCAAAGTCACACGAGTCACTTATGTGCATTTTGTTTGTGTGCAGTAACTACTGAAGAACTCGACAAACTTTGATGGAACGTAATAGCTTTATGCTTCTGAGTGAGATCCAGCAGGGAATTGTAATTTGGGTCACCTTGACCTATTTCTCAAGATCACAGGGTTAGTAATGTGAAATTCGTTTCCATGCCGTAACTACTAAAGAACTGATCAAAACTTTGTGAAACTTGGTAGGATTATACATGAAGTTGAGGCCCAGGTTGTGATTGTATTTGCTTGGTAGGATTTATGCTTCTGATTAGGTCATCTAGACCTATTTTCCAAAGTCACATTGTCACTTGTGGGAATTTCTGTGGTTTTTTGGGTTTTTTTGTTTTTGTTTGTTTGTTTTTGTGTGTGTGTGTGTGTGAAACCTGTATAAAGTAAAAAAGCTTTAAAACGGAAACATGCTGTTTTAATGCCCGTTTCTTCTACATCTTCTGCTTGTTGTTCTTGTTATTGTTGTAGTTGTTGTTGTTGGTGGTGGTGGTAGTGTTGTATTTCTTCTTCAACACTTGATTTCCATGCAATAGTTCAAGATATCAAGGAAATATCATGGAACTCGACAGAATATGTATCTAGGTAAGACCTATTTTAAAATTGTATTTGGGTCACCTTAATTGGCTTGATTTTCGAGGTCACACTAGGGTCACTTATCTGAAATCGGTTTCTGTCACGATAACTACTGAAAAACCGACAAAACACTTCGTAGGATTATGTACCTGGCTAACATCTGGATTGGGATTATATCTGGGTCACCTGACTTCATTGTTAAGGCAACAGGGTCACGTATGAAATTCGTTCCTGTGCAATAACTGCTTAAGAACTTGACAAACCTTGATGAAACTTGGTAGAATTGTGTATCAATGTGAAATTTATGTTGTAATTGTATTTGGGTCACATTGACCTATTTCACGAGGTCACATGATCACTTGTGTGAATTTGCTTTTCTTTTCCACAAAAATCTCAATAACTGGGTGACCATGACTTAATTCTGAAGGTCACTGCTCACTTAAGTGATATCAGTTTCATTGCGATAAGTACTAAAGAATATAATAAGTCTTTGTGAAGCTTGGTAAGATTATGTCCCTAGGTGAGACCCAAGTTGGGATTGTGTCTGGATCTTCTTAAACTAATTCTCAAGGTCACAGGGTCACCTATGTGAATTTGGCTTTGCGGCAATAAAATGTTGTTAGATATCTCTTGGAAAGACAAAATGCTCCACCAGGAGAC
Source organism: Hermodice carunculata (assembly GCA_964020975.1). Lineage (NCBI taxonomy): Eukaryota > Metazoa > Annelida > Polychaeta > Eunicida > Amphinomidae > Hermodice > Hermodice carunculata. The sequence continues at coordinate 33,697 of CAXHWN010001146.1, read as the reverse complement.
ATTGGATTTTACCTCGGAACATACTTATGCGGCGGTGCATTCAGTGGCGAGGGCACCACAAGACCACGTAGTTTACCACACATTCAGCTCAAAATCGCTCAGAATCCATCTTTTGGTACTGAAAATTTAAAAATGATCAGAGGAGAACCCCCAAAACCCCCCTAACACAACATCAATCGATTTTCACTCTTTTGCCTCCCTTATCAATATCGGTGCATATATATATATATATATATATATATATATATATATATATATATATATATATATATATGTATATATGCATGTGCGTGTGTGTGTGTGTGTGTGTGTGTGTGTGTGTGTGTGTGTTCCATGTAATGGGGCTCATTAAAGGGTATTATCATATCATTAGTACGATATCAAGGCATGAACTTTGTACCGGTGTACATTTTAATTAACAAATCTTTCTGCATTTACTTAGTTCGTGATAACATGTTGTGCGCAAGTGGTGTCATACATTAGGTAAATTATCTTCGTCGTGGCAAGGTAAATAATGATGCCACGCCTAGGCTAAATTGCCATTATACCTTGTGTAATGAGAACATGGTCAGATAGTAATAAGACAGCATGGCTCATGCACGGACCTCCGTAACTCAAATCATGATTTTTATGCATAGTCGAGGTGCTATTCGGATGTAAACTTATTTTCCTTAAAACAGTTTCAAAGACTTATGGTTCATGGGTTCTTCTTCTAGATGTTCATTCAGTGACATAGAGCTTGATGCCACGTTAAAGTATCGGGTTTAATTTTGCATTTTGTGGAGAACTTACGCACGATTGACCTATGCTTGTATCATCGTGGGCACAGAAAGCAACTGTTTTCTCTCTCTCTCTCTCTCTCTCTCTTCTCTCTCTCTCTCTCTCTCTCTCTCTCTCTCCCTCTCTCTCTCTCTCTCTCTCTCTCTCTCTCTCCATATGTTTATATGTACATATATACATTTATATATATATATGTATATATATATGTATATATATATATATATATATATATATATATATATATATATATATATATATATATATATATATAGGTAGGGTGTGTGTGTGTAAATATTGTCGTAAGAACTTTCGAAATTTGAGTCTCTGTGCCCCGTGCACTGCGCTGCAAAAGCAGCTGTGCCTTGGCGTTCGTTTAATTGTTAGGCGCAACCCGACGGGAACCTTTAACCAGAAAAGAAAAAAACAAAACAAAACAAAAAAAAACAAAAAAACAAGCACTTTATCGTAGGAGGAGGCTGCTGAAGCAAAATTGGCGTTTATTCTGTCATGTATTTCTATGAGCATCCCCTTTCTGAATTGTGTCTGGGAGCTAGAAAAGGTATTATTTACGCAGACAAATTTCTAAGGCCCAGTCAATATGTTGCCGTGTGACATATGCTGACATTGTCATTCGGACGTCCTTGACTTTTCATGAGGAGATTACCCGCAAGTCATGTTATTTAATGCTTTCAGAGACATGTGATTAAAACTATCATA
>CAXHWN010001146.1:0-32000 GCA_964020975.1 Hermodice carunculata | reverse complement strand
AAGCAGCATCACAATACAATTTGTTGAATTTCTGTATACACACATGAGGGAAAAGAATTGGAGCGAGAAGGCTTTTATAGATAATTGGCCGGGTTATAATTAAGCCGGCGTCCACTACCCATTGTAATTTCAAAGAATTTGAGATTTATTATGACCTATGCAACTGCAAATTTTAGCATTAATCAGCGTCACTGGTTGAAGTTGTAACAATCTCAAACATGGAAGCAATGAGTTCCATCCCTTGTTACGATACGAACTGTTGAGAAATAGAACACATTTTGACCATAAAAAATTGACAGAGGTTAAGGTATATATTGAATAGTGACATGGACTTGATAGATGATCATTTGGCGTAATACTGTGTCGGGGTGCAACGGCAGCTGAGTTGAACCCTCCCACGAACAGATGGTCGCACGCAACCCTTGTTGCGGGGCACCCATGCTGAACTCATCTTTGTAAAAGTGTTACTTTGTTTTTCAGAACAGTGTGTTTTATTTTTGTTTACTCTGGAAACCAGGTGCTCTGAGTATATACACAATTAAAACCACCCCTCGGATGAGAAAACGGCATTGGCAAAGGGGTACAATAGATAAACACAACCTCAGACAGCGGCAGTCACAAAAATTCAGACCCATGGATACTTTTCTATGAAAGTTCTCTGTGAAGGAACATTTTGCTGCAACGGAGAGCCTGTGGAGGCATATGACCCCAAGAAGGTCAAGATTGGTATCTGTGGCCACCTGAACACGCTGCCCACGTTTGACATTGACCACACGTCGACCCTTTTATGGTCGCATGCAAGACAAATAAACTCAATGCGGAAAGTAACAACTGAGTACATGTACATTCAGATTGTACCGAGATACAATATATATATATATATATATATATATATATATATATATATATATATATATATATATATATATATACTGTATCCGAACCCTTTGAGCTGATGAAATTTGATGTTTTGTGCGGACTTAGTCAGGATTAAAATACATTTTCATTAGTGAAAGCGATGCAATGTCATTTTGCCATCAGCGCCCATGGGGACTTTTCAGCGAAGATGTAAGCATTGTAACCTATGCATAATTGATAAACAATTCTGGCTTTAATGAACATTAAATTTTGTCTAATAGCTGTCACATATTTGTTTCGTTCACTATGTTTCCGTTATTCAAATATGTTCTTACATATTAGTGATCAGATATATTTACTCATTACCCGTTGTGTGGCTCCATTTGGATACATAGCGTTACTTTTTTGAAAGATAAATGTAATGGGTTCGCCATGTTTACATGCGGTTTGTATTTAATCACGCGGACTAGAACCATTGACAGTGATTAAAAACCCGCACGACTTGATTCCTAGAAAGACAGGGGGTACAAAAGGGTAAGTGCTTGGCAGGTCATGCAAGCGACCCTCCGCGGCGACCGTTACTTTCTTCACTTTCCTCGCACCAGGACTTACAGCTGCCAATTTTTGGCGGGAGCGTCGACACGCACAGAAGAACGTGCATGCGACTATCCGTTACAATATGGGGGATGACAATGGGTTCTGCCAAGAATAATTTGGGTCGCTTGGGGTTAGCTTTCAGCATGGTACTCAAGCGTGTCATAAAGTCTACCGGGGGATAAACCTTCAATGTTTTTTTTTTTTTTTGAGAACTCTGGCTCGCTCCAGTTCACTTGTTTACCTCTGATAATATATTTTGTGGTCTTTTATTTAGGCATACAGAATTTTGGCACAGCGTGTTTTATTCGAATGTTCCCCTATTTTTCTTCTCTCTTCTATTTTTAACTGCCTTTTCGTTATTTTCATTATTATTATTTTTTTTTTTTATAGTGCAAACTAAGTACACTCATCGCGGAGGTGCATTGATATCCCGGGATGCGGGTCTGTTTGGTGACGATACCTAGTGAGTTGGGCTTGAAATACATGTACGGGGAGAAAACCAATGTGGACACATTGTTGTCACGACTAATCTGAATTAAAAAAGGAAGCATGGCATGTGCGAGCTATCTCAGATTTCAGAATCCGCTAATAGCACTTACATCAAAGAATGAATATCACAATATATATATAAGTTTTATATATAAATAAATAAATAAATAAATAAAATATATTAATATATATATATATATATATATTATATAATATATATATATATATATATATATATATATATATGTATATATATATATATACTTTTTTAGGGGGGACCTCCACTTTAAGCTTTTTTGCGATTTTGCGAGTTTCTTTTCCAGGACTTCTTATGATTCCTTTAATTTTTGTTAATACGATTAATGTCAAGAAATTTTGGGATAGGTTTACATGTTTATTTTAAACACCACATATGTTTGTGAAGGGTATGCTGGGGTGAGTGCGTTTTTGTTTGTTTGTTTGTTGTTTTCTTTATTTATTTTTGATCTGTTGCGGTGTCTGTGCCTTTTGTTTTTGTTGTTTACCTAGTGAGACATATACGTCACTGGTCAAAATTTGTCTTTGTATGAGTGAAGTCGTGCGGTATCAAACAGTAAACCACCCCTGCAGTCTAACCTTACATCTCGAGGTCACCTGTTTCTAGGCACATATGTGGTTTTGTGTTCTGTCCTCGTCTCTCACTACAATATCGTTTTATGGCTTCCTTTGTTCCAGCAGTTGCATCTTGCAGTGTGGTCACGGTTCAGCGGTCCCTACACACCTGTAGATTAATTGACATTGGCAACCAGCTGACCAATTTTATCGGAGAAAGTGTAGCCGTGCTCGACATGTAATTGGATACAGTCCTGACTTTTTTACTGTCAGTGAGATTCCCTAGAGAGGGAAACATAATTCAGTTATTCAGGAAAAAAGTTTATTTTGACTGTTTTACAGACACTTGTTCAGACATGGGTGTGGGACATGGGAGTGATGCAACGAGGAAAGATAAATCTTACTAGATGCGCCCGCCCAAAGCCAACGTGCTCTATTTGCGACGGGCGATTGAGCAAAATGTCTATCTCCAGTTAATTGATGGAATGAGTAATAACGGGCATCCGTACAAGTAATTTACAATATAATTGCTTCTGTTCTCTACATAGGCTGCGCATCTGGAGAAACCAGGTGATGACGAAGCCATTATTTTTGTGACAATATCTTTTTTCTTTGTTTTTCGTTTTGGGTCAGTAAGGTGAAAGTTACCAATTGTAAAGGGGTCCCGCTATACAATATCATAATTCAATGCATATGAATAAACCCTGGTCCTAAAATCTGATTGGAATTAAATCCCGTTTGAACCTTCCCTACCATGTTCCCGGTCTATTAATCACATGATGTCGGCTATTGATTTAGAATTATAAATATACCAGATACCCGGACCAGATGGAAGTAAAATCATCCGATGCGAATGCCGTAGGATTGCCAGCTGAACTTGCATTGTCAAAGATAAAAGGTTTAGCTGAAGATTTTTGGTTTCTGAAGTGGGATATCCCATTTGTGCCACAAAGGTTGACTTAACGTTAAATTTCCAGGGTGCTGCAGCCAATTTTCTTTCAATTCCACGAAGATTTTGGTATTTCAGGGATGTCACTCATGTATGAGTGTTTGGCCAAGCACAATGCCTTTTCTTCTTGACTTAAGATTTCGGTCGCTTTCAATTCCAGTATATGTCGTTTAACATTCTTGATGTCACTCTTGAAAAAGGAATGTGTGTATTCAGACAGGATTTGGTATATATCGTTCATGACGAAATCAACATTCAGATTAAAAAATATCCTGACATTAAGGAAGATTATTTAATAGTTATTGAGTCGACTCAATTATTTCTCACAGAAATTTACAGAAACATTATAGATGTTTGATGCGTTAAAGTAGAATTTCAATGTTCCATCCAACATGCGGGTTATAGGGGAAGTATGCAGAACGGATATGTGAACAGCTACCCATAGCTAATAAAGGTATTAATTAAATCTGGCAAATCGCTTCCAGCGACTCTTTTAGCCGAGTCATTCTGTACATGCAGACAGCCAGAACGAAACTGTTTTTTTTTTTTCTGGGACCGTTTGCATATATTTACTTGCAGCTGGCACCTTGGATCCGAGCACACGGGTGGACTCATGCTCCGAAATGTCACTAAAAACAGCTGTCATTGAACTCTGCGAAGCCCGAATGTCATAGTGTTGACACGCACAAACATTCCAAACACAAACAGCATCTCCATCCCATTAATATACCCACAAACTAGAGCTACAGTCCTTTCTGCACCTCTTCAGAGCTCCGACGGAGGAAGACATTTGCGCTGGTCGATTAATTCCCAGTCTGAAACAGTAGTTATGGCCTGGACTATACTGATTAGGGTTTTAAACTGATCTTTGATAATGGAGATGGAGATAACGACTATCTCTAATGACTCTTTTGGTCCACTCGTCCGATCTGAAAGTATATGCGCCTTTTTACAAACCGCCGTTTACTGGAACACCTGCCTAGAAATAGGAGCGGCTACTGCTGGGTTGACAAAACGACCTGAGCAATGGGCAAAGGGCTATGGATCATACAGTAGGCTGCAGCCGGCAGCTGGAACTCAAAGTTTTGTTTCATTGTTCATGGAAAGAATATAACCCAGAAGCGAAAAATTATAGAGGTACCTACCCATTGTCATATTTAACAAGGCAATGTTCTGGGAAAAAGAAAGAAAAATTTAAAGTATTATTGTAAAACATAACGCGCATTGCATCATATAAGTGTTGTTCATAATTATAGAAGATAAATATATTTTGGCATTTTGTTATTAATAACATACTTGCAAATTCAGGAACAGTAGTTTGTTGACAGTTCAGCAATGACAGAGATAATCAATAAACATGTTTTTACACCTATTTGGTCCCAGTGAATCAAGGCAACCAATGCACTTAGTAAGCTAGCTGACAGATGTCTTATCATTTTTTGCAACACGGTGCTTATTGATCTTTGATACATATACATATATGTATATATATGTATGTATGTATATAAATATATATATATATATATATATATATATATATATATATACTATATTTTATATATATATATATATATATATATGGGGGTGTATGTGTGTGCACTAATAACGTGTCCCTTGGGTATTAGAATGTATATACAAAGATTGTAAAAATGGCTTTTGCTTGAACAGATGCGGGCTTGTAATTTTGACCCACCATTGTAGGCTATTCAACCACAGAAAATGTGTGAAGAGATCATGATTGCAACAAAATAAAACCTAGATACATGTTCCATTGCTTGATAAGATTCATAAGTAAACAGTCGGTAGAGAAGGGCTCACACGGGGAAGGCTATGTAGCGCAAAGCATGAGTAAGAGTAAGATTAGCTGGTAAAAAAGATTTTGAGACAGAGTGAAGTTTTACACACACACACACACACACACACACACACACACACACACACACACACAGATATATATATATATATATATACATATATATGTATATATATGTTTATGTATATATATATGTATTATATATACATGCATTCAATTTGTCATGCAAGGAAGTTTTCAGAAAAAGGTGTGAGAAAACCTGTTTCGGGAAGCTATTCCAATGACAACGTTTGCAAGTATATTGTCTAAGAACATATATTTGATATATGTTTATATTTGATCAACAGATGATTTAATTTGAAAATCAAAAACATGACCGTTTTCTGCAAGCGTTGTCACGATTGATGGAGCTAATACAAAAGAGTATTGCCAATATTTAGGGGGCGGGGCCAATCGACGCGCTTGCGCACTTTCCTGTCGCGAGGCTGATGACAAAGCGTCCCACATATATATACATTTGTATGTTATCCAAATGTATGCTATGTAGGATACAAACCAACATTTCGGACACTGGTAACCTTGGAAACGGATTTTGGCAAACAGACAGTTAACTAGCTGCATGTTTGTAAGAATCCCTGCCATTGGCTTACATTACCTGTCGTACATTATATATACATGTATTTATAATTAACGACGCGGATTCATCTTTGGAATGAATGACATTTTTTCAAATCTGACGTTAACATAACATTTCAATGTAATTTATCTGAAGAAATGCGTTTCCATGGTTTGAAAACATTTAAACCTCTAAAATATAGTATTTTAACGAACAAATGCGCGTGGCGTCTCTTCTAACGAATTTTGCAGAAAACAATCGCGATCATGATATGAAACAAAGTGGAAGCCCAGGAGAAGCGTCATAACAATTTTAACGGCGTGGGAAACTTTTGCGTTGTTTGAAAGTTGAGGAATTAATCTTTTGTCATATTGCTATCGTGTCAGTTGTTTGACCATTCTGATGTATTTTATTAGATTAAAATAAAGGCAACACTTGAGGAATGCAGGGACGCTACCTCTAACGTGGGAATTTTTGTACAACTACAAGCCAGATGATATGTGGTACAAGTATAACAAAAGGGAACCTTCAATCAACTTTGTCGATCAAATCTTCCAAATTATGCTTTATATGAATTATCGATATATCATCCATTGGTAATATTTTCGACATAATGCGCAAATGTGCATATCATGAATCCCTGATTTTGACTTTTGCAAAATTGAAAATTGATCCAGTCCAATTATGAGGCCTAGTACATCTATTGTTTAATTGTCATTGGATGCATATAACCAATTGATGTGGGCAGACTTATGTCTCTATCATTGTGGAAAAGGCTTCTTTGGAGCAGCTATTAATGTGCATCTTTTCAAAATGTACAAATACTTTTATCGATGAAAGATGTGGCCTTTGTTGAAATGTGTTGAATACCAAATATAGAATATGTTAAGGTTCGCATATACCGACCGTGAAGCAGAAGTACTTTAAATTAGTGCAGAATGGTCAATTTTGACAAACCACGACACTTCTGAAGCCCATCCAGGCTGACGACACCCCTCTTGCATTCCTGATTATGAGTTCAAGGTTTGATAGCAGCCGTGCATGTCCTTGCCCTGCTGCCCTGGTTTTTGCTTTTCATGGCGGTTGATCCGTGACAGGAACCCGCCACGCATCACCAACCGTTTTCCTGGAAATAAACGCCGGGGTATTTTTCTTTCCTTTTCTTTTTAAATCTTTAAATTTTGGAAACCCGCGTTGCCATATTGCACGTGATTCTTTCGGCATTTCAAGTCAGTGGAAGATGGAACATATTACATCATGTGATTTACGCCCACATCGGTTACGTCACACACATGCTGCGACAGACACAAATACAATATGTTGCATGAATGAATGTATGCCAGTATTTGACTTTCTATGGACCCCCTCGTATTCTTATTTCATCTACGAACATATCTACATGTATATCTTGCTCTAGACAAAGTACAAGGGTCGTTGGTCGTTAAATTACTTATCACATATATAGGTTCCAAAATACAACTAAAAACTTTAAACATAGATTGTGAGTTGGCATTACAATGTATACAAATCCAGTTTGCGCATTGTTTAATTCGGAGTCCCGCTTACCTCAGTTTAAAGTGGCTTTTGGGTCAAATGACGGTTGGAGAGTGGTAAAAACCTGTAATGATGATTTTATAATTTCAGTGCGTATATATGTTGAATATAGCATTGTTTCCGCGTTAACATCGGTTCCAAGTTAAATTGAACATTCTTTTATATGTGCTTGTTATGTGACTGATCACAAATAGTTATCTCATCAAAACTAAGGTACGGCGATGAGACCTCCTGAGTTACTTTCTTTGCATTTAGAATTAGATTGTTTTGACGAGAATATGTTTATTTATATACGCCAGAGAATGCCGCAAAGCCCTCGATCGAATCCCCGAAAAGGGAACAAAGGTTTTCTTGGCTTGTAATAAATGCCTATAAGCCAGACTGCTGGTATATGTGGCCAGCACCCTCACACCTGCCTGCGATATATTACCCCCATTGTCTCCGCGCCTTCTCCACTCTGTATTCAGTTGACTGTTCCTGACGCTTACATGACAAGTGGTGTAGACCGCTTGTTTAAACATATCTCAAGTCCCCTCTTTTTTCTCTTTTCCATGCAGTCTCATTTTTGTAATCATGGTTTTATGGGCGACCCATGGATGATTTTATCTTTGAAATCCAATTTTGCATAAATGTGATGCAGTGCAATTTCCATATTGCATGAACACAATAATAAGCGACCAGCGGTCCATGTAAGCTCTGAAGCCACACCATGCTTTTTGTTCTTTCCCAATGCATATATGCATAAAAGTGAAGGTCGGGGGGTTACTCTGCTCCGCTATTCTAATTTGATGGGGTTGTTAACACTTTGGCATGACCTCCAGGTCTCCATTCAGGCCCAGATGGGAAGAGAACAAAAGCTACTTCACATAAATTTTCCATTTAAAATTATAGAGCTAATCTCTCGAAAACAACACACGGACATAAATGCCGCACATGATTGTATAGATGAATTGAAACCACCGACATTAAATCAAAATATTTAATAAAAGATACCGCACAAAACGACAGAGCTACGACAGTGATTTCTTAGCCCCTGTGATTCAAACAAAGCTTTCTTCGATGGTTGTGTACATCATGAGCGTAGAGTCCTGTAAAAATGTAAGTTTTGACGGCTTGACGTTCCAGGATTGGCGCACCTATTTTTCAGTTATTTTAGTAACCTACCGCAAAGACCACATTTTGTACCTGAATAAAGTCACTTTGAAAATGAATTAATCATGCGCTGCGTAAGTAAATTCAAACAAAAACCCGTAACAATGGACATGACGTTACGTTTAATCAAGATTTGGAATCTGTGGAAGAGAAAAATGATGGATCATTTGTTCCTATAATAAAAGACCATACCCAGAGTGAATAAATAAACAAACATACAAAAAATATAGACATAAATGAATATAAAGATAGGGTCCATCCTCAACTTTGACAAAAGTCATTCCCCAGTTTTAAAATAGGGTTTAACGGACTCTAGCGACCATGTGTGATTTTCCTCTCCCCCATTTTTATCATTAAATGTAGCCTTACGGCGTTGTCTTTAACATGCTGCGGACGTGAGGTAGTGTGTCCAATCACTAGTCAAGGCGGCACTTCCCTACTAACTTAGCATACATTGTATATTCACTGCATTATTTTTCATCCAAGAACTTTACAAAGAAACCAGCCATGCGAAGCGATTTCGCGCCACCCTGTCAACAGTACGAGAATCTCGAGCTACTGCAAAATATTGCATTCCGGTTTTGGTTCCGGATCGGGAGAGAGATTTGGCGAAGCCAACGAGGCGTGTCTGTTGGGGACCGTTCCCACATAATCATACTGCAGCTTCCTAAGGGGCGTCTGGAGCGAGTCCATTTGTAATGGGTTTGAGTGTCTGTGAAAACTTTTCATGATATATTATGGTGCTTTCATAATGAAGATAATAGCGATTTTGACATCAATTTAATTTGTCTTGATAATTAATTGTAAACACTGTGGGATCTGTTTGGGTTTTTTTTTTTCCTTTTTATGTGTGACAAGCATTCTTTGTGACAACTCGGTGTATTTTTATCATTCGTTTCATGGCATAGATTTAAAACCAATGGAACAGTTGACGTGGTTGATTTTATTGACGTATGTTAGCACTAAAATATTAATGTATATTTATGTACTCATTTTTTTTCTTGAGAGTAATTATTAATAAGAAACATTTTGTCGGCCCAGACCGATACATGGTTAAGACAGACATTGGTCAGTGTCCGATATTTTGAATTAAACGACCAATGCCTCTATTGGGAACAAACCCAGAGTATCTACAAAATAACTTTGATCAGCAAAATAATCGCCACAAAAATTGATTTAGCATAATATACTCATCAACCACTTTATGGAAGTAACTGTACTTTAGCAAAGAATAAAAGAAAAAAGAAAGACAGAAAGGAGGAAAGGAGGAAAAAAGAAAGAAAGGGATAAAGAAAGAAAGAAAGAAAGAAAGAAAGAAAGAAAGAAAGAAAGAAAGAAAGAAAGAAAGAAAGAAAGAAAGAATCATACAAATCCTACTAGAGATAATCTGGACGTTAACACTTTTCTGACGAATCTGTAAATGTCGGCTGATATGTATCTTTACTTCACCGTTGCGCTTTCATCACAAGCTTCAAATTCAAATGAAAAAAGAAAACATGAAATCCTTGTGATTTGTCCTGTTTACAGGTGTCTGAGCGAGCTTTAGTTAGCTCCCAGAGGGTGGAGGATACAGCTATTGTAAATATAACCGAGTAAAATGAAAAAATGTGCCAGGCTCGTGTCTCTTGTGGTATAGAGATTGACTTTCACTCATCATTTGGTAAATTAACGGACTTTTGAGTGTGAGTAGTGAGCAGTGCATCTGGTGGTTAAAGTTACTGGCCTCACAGCTTGATACATCCAAACAATGTCTCCGAACTCATGTGGATGTACAGATGGGGGTTCATTGCATGGGAAGGGAGTACATGTGATAATGGGATGCTAGAAACTCATGGGACACGTCTTGTAATCTGCATACGTTACGAGGATTTCTCTGTTTATGTGTGCAGTGACTTTTAGTTTTAAAATTGTGAAATATAAATTATAAAATAGATATATAGAAGCGAAGAATGATACTCTATTCGAAACCAAAAAGATCTCTATACAACAACCTCTGTACTGACCGGATATACATATATATATATATATGAAGGGATGGGATAGAATTTTTGAGGGTATTGTGGTAATCACGCAGCCCACGAACATTCTTGTTTTCAAAAATACAGTTATAAAAAAAATCAAAGGGAAAACTAAGTAAGGCCCACTCAACGCTTTCTGAACAGATCTATATCTCCATAAAACTATTTGAATCCGACCGTTTGTACTCTGAACTGATACTTTCAATTGTATTTCTCGCAAAATATATAAAAGCGTGCACGCATTTTTTTAAAGTTACGGTGTATTACTCGAAGGTCAAGACCATTTCACCTCGATAATCAACTTCCGCCTATCACCACCCCTTTTTTTCTTAAGATCCACCTGTCTTGTTTACCTTACAATTTTCCACCGTTTCATGTTTGAGAAGCCTTGACCCAGAGCTTGCACAGATAAAAATCTGAATGTGCAAGATAATACCTAAATTTACTTGTTTGATTTTTCCATAGAATGTTCAGGATTTATTCATATGAAAGCAAGATAATTTTCTCATTCCAACTTCCAGTATGTTCCGTGCCCATGACATGGCTAACACAATCACTAATAAACAGGCGAAGCTTCACTTCCTATCCAATCGTAAAAATTCGTTACTTGGTAAATCTAAAAACCATTTTTTAGTTTACTGCTTTACTTTGACTCACAGTTGATGTCTATTGCGTTGATAAGTGAACGTTAAAACTAGATAAACAAGGTTTGTTTTAGAGCAAATATCTCTCAGCATGTCTTGAAAAAAAAGCATAATTAAAAACGTGAAACATTTTATCAAATGAATTCATATTGACTGCCGCCCTGCACTGCACCTATCCCACAAGGAACTTGAGAGGATGGAGGGCAGACCCATGTATTAAGTAGGAACCAACGTGTTTCTCTAATAGAAGCTGACAGCAGAGTAGAGAACCAGTCGTAAATATAGTCAAAGTCATTGATAATAACATCACAAAAAATGATTTCCCAAGTTTAAATTGGTAACGTTGGAATAAAAAAAAATACTGGCTCATGAGGGGTCTTTTACGAACATAATGAGGAGTAGAAACCCCAAAAATAGACCCTTCAGGCACTCCCATTTTAATTTCTAAACGTCCTGAAGTTATAACTTTGAATATACATATTGCATGCAGTTTACTATACAGCCGTTAATAATTTTTATTTGGAGAAGTATCTTTGTCAGATACAGTATTTTTTTCAAAGATATTAAAGAGTATAAAACTTAACTCTTTAGAAAGATCAAGGTATGTGCATTGCGGAATTTCACCTTTGACCATATAATAAGTTATATATCTGTTTGGCTGTGGCACGTGTAGGCGTATGGCCTTTCCTCCAACCATAATGCTAAAATACAAAATAGACTCGTGAAATTTGATTTTCTTTCAAATCGGTTTGTGTGCCTAGAAACCTTTTAAACATTGCCTAGTCAGTATTTATTTAACTCCTGCAGCTATAATTATCATTGAACCGTTCAAAAGAGACAAAAACAATTGATTTCTGTCACAAACCTATAAGATGAAATTGTAATGATAGCTCCATCTATAATAGTTCTGAGGTTAACAAGATTTCCTTTTTTTTTTGTATTTGCCTAATTTGCTTAAATCGAGCTGCTACAACCTTAATTCGTGGTTCATTGGATGCAGCTTTCTCCCAAACCTATCAATTAAAATTAGAATGGCACCTCTATCTATAACAATTTTGATGTTGAATATTGAATATTTACATTTTGTGAATTTGCCCAATTGGCATAGATTTGAATGCTACAACTTTGGTCCATATTTTGTTGCATTCAGCTATGTAACCAACTTATCAATTGAAGTTGGAAGGACACCTTTATCTGTTATAGTCGTGAAATTGTTGAAGATTTAATTTTTTTGTATTCTCCTAAATTTACATAAATTAAAAGTTTAGAACTTTGGTTGTGGTCAATTGGATGTGCCTATAGCAGAAACCTGCGAAGATTTTCAAAGTGAGAATGGTACCTCTCCCTTTCATAGTTTTAAAGATATTCGACATTTGAGCTTTTCAAGTGGAACTAATTAGCATGAAGTATAATTCTTTGACTTTTTGTGGTTCATTAGATGCGCCTATTGCAAAAACCTATATATTAGAGTTGGAAGGGCACTTCTACCAGTAACAGTTTTGACGATATTTAACATTAAACTTTTCAAGTGCCCTAATTAGCATAAATTATAATTCTACAACTTTTGTTTATGGTGAATTGGATGCGCCTTTGTACAAACCTACAAATTATAGTTAGAATGGTACCCATATCTTTAATAGTTTTGAAGATATTCAACATTTAAAATTTCAAATGGCCTGAATTTGCATTACTGTCAACATGGCGACAAACAAGGTCAAGAGATGATTTGGATCTGGCTGATACACTTCACATTGACCACCATTTAGTTTTCTTTTGTAATATCTCATTCATTTATAAAATTGTAAAATCACTTAGAATGAGACAATACAATGCTAGTAATGTTTTGAAGCCCGAAGAATCTATATCATGTACAAAAATAAAGGTCTTATCACCAATCTTGCGGCAGAGAGCATTCCAAAGACACAGGATAATCATCATTCTGTAACTTTCGTTTGTGGTTCATTGCATGCATCTGTAGCACAAAACTATGTATTTAAGTTGGAATGGCACTTCTACCTATAATAGCTTCGAAGACATTCGACATTTAAACTTTTCAAGTGCCCTAATTACCATAAATTATTATTCTACAACCTCCGTTTGTGGTCCATTGGATGCACCTATAGTACAAACCTATGAATTAGAGTTCGAATGGTACCTCTACCTTTAAGAGTTTTGAGGATATTCAAAATTTAAAATTTCAAATAGCCATATTTTTCACAATTTTTAACATGGTGGCGATTCCAAACCAAGTGCGTTGTTTCAATACAAGGTTAATTACCATGTCAAATTTTGGCACTTTTCGGAACAATAGTGTCCGAGAAAAACTGAGGACAAAATTTACACGGAAATAGTAATATATATATTTATGTATACATGAGGAAAAACAAAAACTCCACAGACTTAATAATACCCTTTTAAATACTCACAAAGGTGAATGAAAATGACGTCTTCAGCAAGTTTTGAAATATTAGGAGTAAACATCACAGTTTATAGATGCAGGTCTTGCATCAAATTTTAAGCCAGACATAATAACAGCAGTAGAACTTTTACCCTGACCCAGATTTGTCCAGAACATGACCTGTGTAAGAACACATGTTTATACGCTTCAACTTCTAGTCTCGAGGTTTGTGATGATACTTTCAACTTTTTATGAAATGGGTGTCTTTGACCCACATTTCTATAAATTGTTTGCTATTTTTCAAACGCTTATTTTCAGCCATAATTTTTCATGGAATGGAAATGAATCAAGCTTGTTTTATTGAAACAGTCAATCCCTTGGAACATTATTAAGCAAAAGGGTATGACCTCTTCTTATCCAATCGACAATCCCTTTACACCTTAATTAAAATCATTTATGAACTCTCTGAGGTCTGCGTCAATGTCACTTGGCCGCATGAATGTATGTGCTCACACGCTACCATGAAGTGGGCAGCTCAATATCTGCCCGCTCCTCTTCGTTCTTGCAGCATTTGAATGAAAAAGCTTATATACAAGTTGTTCGCTACTAAAGGAGACCTGTTGTGCTGTATTCTCGGATGTCAATATTAACGCTGGGAGACAGGGAAACCGGCTCAAGTCTGTCCTCAATTTATCGTATTTAGACAGCCATATCATATCCACATGACGTAATGATACAGCGCTATATTTTACTCCAGTTTACTGTGTAACTGTCTGCTCACGCATCTTGACTCGCTGCACGACCAACAGCACTGATGTCTATGCTACAGGACATGATAATCAAACAAAAGCACCTTGTATGGTGGCCACAGTTTGTTTCAATGTTACCTGCTGAAAAACCAAACCCCGGTGTTGTTTACTTCGGCGGAGTATTGGGAAAACAAACACGAAGCTTGGTACACTCAAGAGCAAACTTTTCAATGTTACGCACTTGTCAGTGATTATTGCAATCGTCATCTTAGCGGAAGTATCAGTATTGGGTGCTAGAAAAGAAGATTTGCTTCACAGCAAATTTGTATGCGTGCCTTCAAAATGAGAACAGTTTCAAATGCTACATTTTGCCACTGTTCAACATAATATAAATTTTGTAATTTGCATAAATTAAAATGTTACAACTTTGGTTTTAGGTTCATTGGATGTGGCCATGTCACAAACTTATAAACTGACGTTTGAATGACACCACTATATATAATACTTTTGAAGGTATTCAAGATTTTAATTGTGTGTATTTGCCTAATTTGCATAAATTAAAAGCCTACAACTTTGGTTCATGGTTCATTGGATGTGGTTATGTCACAAACCTAAAACTGAAGTGGAATGCACCTCCACGTAAAATAGTTTTGAAGTAATTCAAGATTTAAATTTTGGGTATTCGCCTCAGTTGCGTGAATGGAAATTTTATATTTTGTTCCATAGTTCATTGGATGCGGCCATGTCACAGACAGTGGTTAAATTCAGAGGAAAACATTGAAACTGAACATTTGATTTGAAGGTTATCTTGGTTATCTCCATTTGGAAGAAAATACAATAAATTGAGAAAGAATTTTAGTTTCGAAAATATGTACAAGCATACATTTGCCTCAGATTCAAAGTAAATGCACCCAGACTGTGGAAAAAAATCCATGCAATGTTTTTACTGGCCGAATGATAGCTTCAACAACTATACATATTTATGTAAAGTGATGCGCATATAGCATTTAAAATCTCAGCAGCAAAAAATTAAGTGTTCCTTTCAATCAGCATGAATAGAAATAGATTTTCATTATCAAAGTTCTAATTTAGGAAAAATGCTTCTGAACTAAGTATGTGTAGGCCTATATGAGACTGCTTGAAGCAGACAAGCTTCTGCATGCATTTCCCTTTTTGGCCACCAGATGGCAGTACAGAGTGGTACATTCAACATGGCCGCCGAACACATATTAATTATTTTCCCATTGATTCTACCAACGTTAGAGCATCACACACACACACATACAAGCACTGCTTGACCGTGAGTAAACACAGTGTTCAACTTAAACGTTACATTTTGGAATCGATTAGGAATGCCAAATAGTGGAAAGGGTAGGTCAACTGTTTCAAATGGAAGTTTGCAATTCTGTCGACAGATGACGTTGCATGTATGTAAACAAAACGTTCAGGCCTACCTCGAAAAATTTTAACACCCCAAACTGTATGCATCAAATTTAAAGCAAAGAAACACAAATTATATTTTCTTTGTGATAGATTAATGTTTTTCATCCTCATAAAACAAAAAAAAAAGTGCATTATAAATTGCTTGATGGAGCCGTGGTTAGTGCTGATACTAACACTGGTCAAAGATTAAAATGCAACCATCTGATTGGCTGTTGCCTGCTGCCCATGATAGAATAAAGGATCAACGCACTAACTACAATATTTGCTTGAACCTTATCTGAAGGACAAACAATAATGACTCTTGCCAAAAATGTTCATAAATTGTTCCCTAGGTTAAAACTGTCACAATCTTCATATTTTGTACATATAAATGTATGAAAGACTGAGAAGAGAGAGAGAGAGAGAGAGAGAGAGAGAGAGAGAGAGAGAGAGAGAGAGAGAGCCCAGTCATCACCTCTTTCAAATTTTATAGCAGAATAATTCATCACATGGTGGTCCCTGTTCAAGGTGATGCTGTCATTGCCTGTTTAGCAGACCCAGAGCCCTTGACAATTGGACAAGGACCATGGGCCACCAGCCACATACAAATGGCCTGACAGTTATCCAAGCAGGAAAAGGCTACTGTGGACATTGTCACTTGTACAATTCTGTATCCCCCCCTCCCACACACACACACAGACCTGTGCAAACATGCATGTCCAGTGCTGAGGTAGTGACCAGTGACCCCACAGGGGTTGTCTACCTCTGCACCTCTCCATTCCACCAGCCTCAGTCGAGCAGTGTGAGGCAGGCTTGCATATTCAGTGGACCCTATCTAACTAAAATCCGATCTCCAGCTAATCAGCAGTCGGCAGAGCTATTTTGTAGCCACACTGAACCAAAAGCATGCATTTCCGTTAACAGGTTTTGCATTGTGATTGTGGGTTTTTACACAAACAATATTGAGTGATTGTTCTTCCTCTAAATACTTCAATATGTGAATCTGCCTTGATATCATATATAATCCGTAATTATAGTCCAGATTATTCTGTGTCAATGTAACAAATCATTTTATATTCAACACAATGTGGCCCACTTTTTTCAACCTTGCACAAGAATATTTAGACCATTTACATGGCAAAAAGCTTTTAAATTTGCCACATTTAGTTGTACTTGCCAAAATACTGACCATAAATGCTGAGACTATAGTTTTCTTACATATGATGTGACTAAACTTAATTTTCCTTGCATGACAAAATGTATCTCTTTGTTGCTAGTGAAAGGATCTCAAACAAATGTATGAGTGGAAAGACTGGACAACTTTTTTTTTCAATTTATGAAAAAGCAACGATGCTTTCTGCTTTTGCAGATTAAACATCATAAATTAGTATCCCATATCACACCACATACAATGATGCACATTGTGGATCTTTACAAATATTGCAGTATCTTAAATTTGCATTTGTCTGGCCCAAATTTGCCTCCATAGCAGCCTCCCAGACTCGCTAACGTTACCAATGTGGGCGCTTATCAACGCCCAGTCAGGGCTGCTATGGAGGCAAGGCCCAAACTACCACTCTAACATTCTATTGAATGTGCAGGTGGGCCTCACGGTCCGCAAAAATGCTACAACTTTGGTTCATTGTTCATGGTTCATTGAATGCTGCTTTGTCACAAACCTGTATGGCACCTCTATCTATAATGGTATGAGATATTCAACTTTAAATTTTTTCAGTGCCCCTAATTAGCATAATTTAAAATTCTACAACTTTCATTTACTGTCCATTATATTGGCAGGTGTCACAAACATATACATGCACATTGAAATTTTGTGTCTATCTGCAATAGTTTGGAAGATATGGAGCATTTTTAAATTTTAGTTGTCCCTAAATTGGATTTTAACATCATGACTATTCCAAACGATATGCACAATTTCACTCGTAAGTCAGTCACCACGGCAAGTTTGGTGGTTTTCGGAATAATACTGTCCGAGAAAAACTCTGGGCAAATTTTGTCATAAAGAAAGAAAGAGACAAAGAAAGAAAGAATTCTTGAAGAAAACAAAATGTCTGGTTTTGCACCCAAAGATAATCATGCTCAAGTGTTCATTTTTGTTGAGACCATGGTATTAAAACCAGTAATTGCAGAATTTTTGACACTGTGTGGTTATGGTTACACCATATGTCTACAAGTGATGATTCGGAGGTCATCATCATCATCGTCATCATCACCGCCACCATATATCATTCGATAGGCCTGCAATAAATGAAGCCTTTTGAAATTTGCTTTTTGATATAAAGTCTAATGTCGGATTTTTGCTAATATTTGTATTGTGTTGTGTCAGGGACTACATAACAAAATAGAAGTTTATCATATCAGTTGTTAAAGGATCATTCAAATCATACTCTCATAAAATAGGCTTTTCACCGCGCCAGATGTCCGTGCGTACTGCAAAGGGGGTGTTACCATAGCAACGTTTGTCTTTGCCGCCGATTGTTTTCTTATCCACTTCCTGGCTCGTGCGCACCTGCTTGAATTAATGCAATTATGATTTCTCGCCAATGCTGGGCGTAATAAGAGTAACGGTCTATAAACAATATGCCACCTATTAATCTAACAACTGTTCACCAGCGGTTAGCTCATTAAACCATTTCCATATTGCGCAAGTAAAGAAGGGTGCGTGACTTGTGTTTCTCAATTTTGACTTCCGTCTGTGGCGTGAAAGTAAAAATTGGCAAAAAGCCTTTTTTCAGTCAGTTTACCATCCAGACGAATAAAAATACAAAAAAAAAAGATAAAGTAATTTAATTATCTAAATTAGCTGAGAATATCATCGCTTACGAGTTCATTATAGGTCACTTCCACGAGACACGAGACCAATTACTGATACGGGTCCTTTTATCACTAAACGTATTAATATTTCAGAATGTAGCCATTATTGACCTGCCGATAGGGTGACTGTTTTAGCGGCTTTTAGTGGGATATTTGCTAGGCAAGTGAAGGTGTGAGGAAATGTCATAGCACAATAAAGTATTTATGTACTGTCTGAAATATCAAATGACCCTAGGACATGTCAGCACTTCGGATGTTTATGTACAGTGGCTTCAGAGTAATGCTAGAGCCCATAAAGCCCTCCAATCCACCCTGTTTAAAAAGTAAATTGTCCTGTCAAGCAAAAAACATAATCAACAGTGTACAACGCCTGGACGCTTAGCCACAAATGAAATCAGAGAAGAGAGAAACCTCGGACGACTGTAGGGACATCACAGGGTTTGCCCTAATGCTTGGTAAATTTGTCTACGGTTGTCATGAAATGCTAAAACACACAGGGGCATAGAATGTATACCTTTTACGCGAGTGATGTGTGCGGTGTCTAAATGTCACGAGTCTGCTTATTTACCTGTGCGTTTGATTTATGGCAAAATGCGACCTTTCTGTGTACTCATTCTCCCCCGCCCATTAATGTCTTGTACATCCATCAAGTGTTATTGGTCCCAATGTCTATCTTACCGACAGAGAGTCCGATTCTTTGCCACATAAAATGTTATTGGTGTTGGGGATCGATATGAGGTCTGTTTCGTTTTCTGATAGTTTTGCTTTCGTGCTAAAGTCATTTTAAAGTGACAACATTTATATACAAGAAATGAAATGGCGTCACTTTTAACAGATGTTGATATTTGTAATTTGTTTGATTAGCCCACGGCCAGAAGCATCCAACGGCGATATTAAAGTTGCGGTGTAACAAGTTACCTGGTCACAGCTGTTGTCTGCAATCTACCACCACCACTCAATACAGTTCCAGTACCAGCACCCGCTACAGTGAACAAGTGGGGATATAACAAATCACAAGGCTAGCATAATTGTGGTGCCAGTTATTCTGATTGCTGTATTTCAGTTCAAATAGATCGTATGGTTGATCCCTCTACCTACCCTACGTCATGTATCAAATTTTTGTATCAAATTCTTGTAATCGGCCTGCTTTATAAGTGTGTGCTGCGTTGCAAGTGTGATTGACATGGTTTTAGACAGGGTCAATGAAGTGACTCTACGTACGCATGCTTCAATTGATAGTTTCAAAAGTTTGAAAGCTCGATATGACAGAATGGGCAGTTGACAATTATATTGCCATGAATGCGACACACATTCTGGTCAAATCATGTGTTTGGAGTCAGAGACACGCGAAAGCGCTACATGAACTCGTCTGGTACCCATTCATTATAAAGACATTGAACTGCTTATTAAAAATATGTATTTGTGCGTGTGAGGTTGACCCCAACTTCAGTATTCATTTGCAGGTATATTTGGTGTTGCGAAACTGCCGTTTTGAGTAACATTTATAGATTAGTGATCGCGATATATAATGATCTAAAGTGGATCAAATGGGTGTAGTTTTGCAGTACATGTGAGCAAATGGCGCTAAAATTCTAAATAACGTTGTTTACTTCATTGTTTTCATGGCCGCGTTGCACAATTTACTGATGCATTACATAACCTACACGTCTCAATGCTAAATATATGATACACAACTGGATTATTTATTGATTGTCTCTGACCTTACCAGGCTACTGAAGTTCTGCATCGAACAATTGGTTAATGACATGAGTCTACATAAACCAAGGTGTTCTTTTTGTACCTTCTAAAATGTGTTAAAGCTCATTCCGTTTAGAAATCATGGATTATTCTTTTTGAATGGTATCAAATACAAGGTTTATGAATGTTTACAATGTCTTGATCACGGTGGTGTATGTTTTGAAAGAACAAAATTTATGGAAATATACTTGTCCCCCATTATCTATGTTCACTCTGTTGCCAAGCTGAACTGAAAACAAATTCGACTTCTTTTCTAGTTTGCATAATGATCAACTAGAACAAGTTGAAACATGAGGAAGTCGAACAATTATGATCGCAAGGCAAGTTGTTGTATAGACCAGGAGACTAGCGACTGGCGTCTGTCTCGGAGTCATCCATTGAATACTACTCTGAATGAGACGTTCTTAATATATGTTCAAGCTAAGTTAGCAAAAGGAACAAGCATGAAATGACATAGTGGACCACATTATTGTCTTTCTTGCCAAATATCCTACCACGAAGTGCGCAAAATCTGTTTGAGATACATCGATGTCGATGGGACTTGACTGTAGAGTGGTATCAGTGCTGGTGACAGATTTGTTCGTAACATTATGATCATATTTGCTTGGCTAAATCTCTGTATATTCTTTGCAATAAGGTGGTCCATAGTGACAAGACCGCTTTTTGTGCTTATCATATGGTTATATCATTATCAGTGCTACATTTACAATAGAAGTCATCTTTCTCTAGATAAATTTGAAAACACGTCATATGACAAGCGTGACTGTTTTCCAGTCTGGGAGTGTTTTGCTCAGTAATTTGTCCATGCTGAGCCTGTTGTTAACAGTTTGATAGTCTCAGCTTAACCATTATATTTTTTAGATATCTAATGATTATATCTCAGTAAGATGTCATGCATTGTTATGTGCAAACTTACACAATGTTGACGCGGTAGATAATGATCCAATAAAAGCAAGTTGTCACATTTACTGGAAAAGTCTTTGTCTTGTTTCTAAAATAGGAATTTTTTTCTTTCATCGTAGAAAAATGAATTCAATTGCAAAGCAGACTCCCATCAGCGCCAGGCCCAGGGTTGATGGAAGTATTGACTAGACAGGAAATCCCGTGTTGTGGACACATTTTCGTTATGGAGGAGCTATTGGCAGGTGTTAGTCATGGAAAAGCAAGAGAGATATCTGCTGCTGCTGTTACCGCTGAAGGGCTTCCTCTCTGTGAGGTTATGCCATTTGGAATGACCAGCATAGTGCCGTCCCGACAAGCGCTGTAACAGCTGGCACGACAGGTTGTGGTTATGGCTGCATTGGCTGCGTCGGTGTACAGTTGGACACCATGGAGATGATCCGGTCATGATATTTGAGCCTCGCTCATAGGGACTGGTGGGGCTTTATGTTTCTGTTGACTTGTATTCTACAATGGAATTTGTTCGAAATGAATCACACCATCAAAGTACCATGGCGCTGGAAAGTCATAACCCAGTCTCGTTTGTTTATGGAGAGGAGATGCGACAGAATCATTAAATTTTGTTAGTAATTTGCACATGACAAGGCTTATAGATTGTAAAGTATTTCTTACTTACACCTAAAACCTATATACTTTTGACATGGCATGGTCCAAGGATTTCAATTCGACTAAAATTATAACTTAAGAACCTATTGTTGAATGAACAACTAGATGTGAAACAAATGTGCCGGGTGAATAATACCAATTAGACTAATTTGAAATCTCAAAATCATTAATAATTCAAAACTATTGTAGACAGAACTATAATTGCAACTTGCAGTAGTTCAAATCTTCCATAGTTTAAAAACTATAATACACCCGAAGAGTTTGCCACTGTGCCATACAGACAGATTTGCACTGAAGCAAATGTTCTTCTGCAGTGGATTTCCTGTTCCTCGCTCACGACATGTGTGTGAAATTTACCTTTTTGCCGTCATCTCAAAAAGTTATCAAGATATTTACATGACTTTGAGTTACCGTTACGGCGCAGCGTGGCCTTGTTTATACTGTATCAGAAATACTTGAAGGTCGAAGATCATATCGCCGTTTCAAGAAGACCGTGTTCTTTTATCAGTTTGTTCCCTCGTGTGGGCCAATTTTAAGGATGCTTGATCTCGGCTATACCTCGATGTGTCAACATATCAAAACATAAGAACAGTGTATTTTTACACAGAAAGATATCAACCGATTTGTGTGATATTGAGCTATATGAAAAGCTTGTGTCTCAAAAACTAAAAGGCAAAGTCACATAACAACACAGAATATTCCATTACTATTTCGACTATATTCCCACACACTCGATTTTGAGGGCACAAAATTTCAGAAATCACCGAATATTCCAATGTGTCATTACATGTGTATACTTACACCGAAGAAATGCAACAAACATTGAGTCAACATACTTGACCAATGTTTCCCTAGATAAAGTATCTAAACCACAATTTAATGTCAAAGGACTCACCTGTATCCATGATCTCTACAATAAAATGGGCTATCAAAACATGCGAACACGGGCTTGGAAGAAGCATCTTCTCGTCTATGCAGACAATGAGTTTTCTATGATCTATTTTGCCGAATCTTGACTCCATTAATTATACGATTTTGATTATAATTAAAAAAACTACTAACCGAGTTGCATCATCTTCAATTATATAGATAGCTTGACTAAACGCGCGCATTTGCCAAATTAACAGTCGCTCGAAATGTTAAAGATCAAGATCACATGGCCGTCTGAGCAAAAGCTTTTGGCCCCCTAAAATCGTATGCATTTGGTATCTTAGAGAACGCAAGGGCCTATCATTTGTTTGTCTAACAATATTTTCCTCTCACCTGATACGTAGTAAGTTACATTCATCTATATTTCATATTGTCCATTGTCACAACCTTTTCATTCTTTTTTATATTTTCCAATATTTCGTGTTTGAAGGTCAGATGACAATTCTCTAAAAAATTCTAAAAAAACATGATTTTTAGTTGATCGCATTTTTGTTCCAGTGAAATGTCAAAAACTGCAGGCTCTTACAAGGTGCTATTTCGGTGCATATTTGGTCCTGTGATATCCCAAAAAGTAGGGGGCTTACAACGTTCCTTTGCATCAATCTTTTCCAAGTCAGGTTCTTTTCACATAATAGTTTGGACATGGAGTTATGGATCTTATGTTTGATTAGCGTCCTTGATCTACTTTTTTTCAGTCGTGACCCCACCAGGAAAATACCTTTTTCATAACCCGTACATGTATCCATCATTTTCTCAGCATGTTGTACTGTATGGATGGCTTAACTCTAGGCACAGATTTTCGGTATGTGAGCCACCCTCCAACTTTTGAAATGGTGGTATGGAATGGATATCATTACGTCAGGATAGTGTTAACGTATACAAGATATATGAGCCGACCGACCTTGACCTACTTTTACTCGCTCATTACCTGGTTATGCAAAAAATATATTTTTTATCCGTAACTTGAAAAGTTGCCTTTGTATGGGGACACCATATACAAAGAGTTTGCAAGTCGAAGTTATGAGCTGATTTGCATTTTGTTGAGCTTCATAGATGCCCTGATTCAAAAAGCAAACTTCCCTAATATGGAAAGCAAGAACAGAAGCTTCTACTGCTCTCCTGTAGAGCCCATTTCAGTCATTCAGGACTAAAATTGTGTATTCCCATTACTTTTCATTGTAATTTACAGCTTAATAAGATTAAAAACCAATTATTGCAAAAACAGCAAAATTTGCGTGGTAAAATAATGTACATACCTGAAATGTTTTACATAAATTTTATTCTTGCAGTTTTAAAAGTAGTCTTTTAATTTGAGGTTAATTTAACACGCAAGCTAATGGGAATACACATCTCTAGCTCTGACGAACTCTGTGCATTGGGTCGTGTATTCAGCTGAATACACAGATAATTGGTAATCGTGACCTCTCCCATTTATACAATATTTTAAAAGGATTGAAGGTTAAGGTCATGTGGCTATTCCGAAAATGCATTATCTGCTCTGTTCTTGTCAGTGCAGGGGTGGGTCCTTTGATAGACCGGCTACTGCTCGTAGAACTGTAACCACAGTCAAAAGTGAGTGCTGACCCCTTTGCTCTCGGTGTGGGTTCATGCCAAGGAAAGCTGGTGACCTGGGTATTGTACGGTCAGCGATGTGCTTTATCTACACTTCTCAATCAGAATCTTTTCATTAATGAGAAATTTTAGTAAAATAATGAGAGTAGACATCAAGTCAATCCAGGCATGTTTACGTGATATTGTTAAAACCACAAGTTACTTTCTCCACCATCGCTTAAAAAGAAAGTAATTCAGTGCACCACGTTGTTTAAGCATATGAGGATTTGGCAGAGGACCTCTGCAATGTTGTATTTGTGTCTTTTTGCCCAGAACCACTTCCTAGTACTCAATATCCTATTCCGCAGTTCGAACTCTTTACTCTCCATAAGCTAACCTGTCCCTGTCTAACCTGTATACATATGGAATTACTATTGTCTATATTGCACACGTTCCTCTGTAAAATTTTGACATAGGCTGTATCAGCCCAAATAAATTAAAGGGTCTTCAGCGGGTAACTACTCAACATGTTTCGGAGCCTTTTACCCGTACATGTCTCAGAGAGAAAAGAAAGAAAACTGTCTCTAAACTGTTAGAGCAGAGTGCATAAATGTTTTTAATACACTCAGTTAGACCTTTTGTAACTTAGGAACATTACCTATCAGTGCATCAATTCTGCGCCATTTTTGGTCACATAAAGAGACATTTAGATGTGTAATTGACGAAAAATTGTGTTAATATGTACACACCTAGTGGCTAACAGGAACACACTAGTGCCTCCAAAGTTGTATTTTACTAAAAATATACATTTAGCCCTTGGATCCTCTTGCCTTGTGTTTGCACCTAGTCACTATAAAATTACGTGCATTTGCAATGTCTTCTTTAACATTTTGTATTGCAGGGTTGTATGATTTACCACATCTCTGTTTAGCCTAGCACAATAGTAAATGTTGTGGGCAAAATGCATTTTCCATTGGTTTTAAAAATAGCACTATTTGGTCACTGAATGCGCATCATCACATTTAGTCATGAGGTATATGTATGTTTTTTTCTTGCATGGTCTTAGGCTATGGTTTGATGGTGGATGGGCAAGTGGAAAAATTTACAAGCTTATCGAAACACCCAGAGGGATATTAATGGACTGTTGAGTTTGATCTTGTGGTACACTATACACTAAGTACTAAGTGTACAAAATTGCATTTGTGATGCGAATATATAGCTGCAAATATGTCTGGTATTGTAAGACTCCAAGGTATTCAGAGTTTCCAGTGACAGTAACTTAACAATGGTGGGTGCTGCACAAACGTATCTGGACTCAATAATTTGTATGATTGCCTGTCATAGAAATCATATCATAAGACAAAATTTAACCCCAATTGAATTAACACCGATGTATTAGCATGTGGAGTTTTCCAATCATGAAGTACCAGGAATGTCCAGTGTCATAAACCTTTTACACTTCTTCAATAATCATGCACAATGTAAGCGATTAGTCAACACCTTTCCTCGTAGCGCCCATATGATCTGGGGACAGTTTTGCCTCCGTCCCCACAGGATTAATAGCAGTGTGTCAATCAATCTGACAATTTGGTTTTAATATCTCTAATTTGAAATGTATCGGTGTTTCTGAGAGGCAATACAACAGACACATACATTGTCACTTTTACCTCATTAAAACATTGAGTGTGACTCTTTATGACTCGGGCCGTCCCGCGAGATTTACACAATAAAATCTGGCTGCTGGATAGTTGTACTGTATTTAATATTAAATACACATTTTATGGCAGCTTGATGACTGGAACTCATGTCACAGCAAAATTCAAACTCAATGTAGTCTTTAGATGCTAACATGTGTTTTCAAGACATGTCATGCCCATTACAGATTGTTCAAGCCATCTCGCTGTAAGAAGGGAGGGTACATATACCAGTTTCCTGCGGATGACATCTATCATTTGTGTATGCGTCATCCTTCCTAAAATCTTGGTCCAGGGCCATTTGTTTCTCTACAAATGAAATGAGTTTATGAAAACTTAATCATGTCTTTTCAGAAAATGTTTAATGTATCGAAGCTATCATTTTGAGACATTCATGTTCACGAAACTCACTGCATGCTATTTTATCTACCCTTCCCCTTCCCTCCTTTTAATTTTTTCTGAAAGTAACCTCTAGTCAGCAGAACAACAAACACCTCATACATATACAAAGAAAATGCGTACTTAATCAGTATCTGCGTAGAAATCGGCACAAATCATATACGGCAAATTATTGTGATGTAATCACTTACTTAATTGTTATGAAAGCCTGGCCAAAACGTCAGTAAGAAGATAATACTCAATTGGTTTCATTAAGCCTCAAATAAGGTGCTAATTTATAGTTATGT
This sequence comes from Hermodice carunculata, assembly GCA_964020975.1. Classification (NCBI taxonomy): domain Eukaryota; kingdom Metazoa; phylum Annelida; class Polychaeta; order Eunicida; family Amphinomidae; genus Hermodice; species Hermodice carunculata. The sequence continues at coordinate 5,133 of CAXHWN010001146.1, read as the reverse complement.
CATGTCAGCCTGCATACAATTTACATGTGTTGTGTCGCCACATTCTAATTCCAGGACGATGCTGCTGCACGCAGTTTAAGATCACATGGCTCTGTGTCGAGTGTGTGTGGGTGCGTATTTTTCTGGTTTGCAGGGTCACCTTGTTACATGATTTGGTCCGCATCTTTCCAGGAACATAATATAAAAAATAACCCTAACAGGCTTATGAATAGTTCCTCATTGTCCATTTTTGCAATGTAACATAATTATGCAACCGTCATACAGGATATACTCAATTCATATCGAAATTCATTGTTGCACAATTCGGGCAAAATGATACATTAAAATACAGAAATATAACTGAGACGCTTGAGATCATATTACTACTAACAGCACTTATTCTGAAACTTCATTTGAAACTGTCATAGAAATAATTTATAAAATGAAATTACACTTGGTCTCTATTTCATTGTAACATTTTTAATAAATACTGTCAAAAATTGTCTGCATGCATATCTACACCATCAGCACATGGAAATATAAAATTAACATAAAAGTAAGCTTAATATACAAACATGAAGCATATAAATAAAAACAGGATGCAAAATTATAACAGAAGAGCTTATTTGACAACAAATAAAGTATATAAGATTAAGTGGGGGTTGTTTTGTTAGTTTGGCTGGGGGGGGGGGAGTTTGGATTTTTTGGGGGGGTCAACCGGGGGCCATACTGATGAAAGGTAAATGCCACGATGCAAAAGTGAAGACATAATATCCTCTTCACCAAGTTATCATATATTTTGATTTTTAGTGTCTCAGGTTAAGCGCGAAAAATTGCCTTGTCAAGCATCCTTTAGGGAAAAATTAATATATATTAATTACTACTTACAAAAACAGAGAGATCCACTTTTCAGTGTACTCCTTGTAGTTACTGTAACTGTTGCACCCATGAATTCAGCTGGGACATATTTGAGAGAGAAAGGAAATTTCTATGACGTATGTTTGTATTGTATCAATGATACCATTAAAATTTACATCTTTGTGGTTTATTTTGGCTTGAATATCAAGCTGCCTTTTTAGCAATAAATCAGATGTTTCTTTGTAAGATTTCGTAAACTCATCTGCATAAAGTTTGCGTCATTTTGATTGAAACTGATACTGAACTACAGAATCAAAAGGCCTTTTCATGTTAATGGTTTGAGAATTGATATCCCATGTTGTTTAAACGATGAGAGAAATAAGTATGAGCTGTCAGTTAAGCAAATGCAAAGTACAATTATTCTGCTGATTTTCTTTGGAACTTGATTATGGTTTCATAGAACAGTAGAGCAAAGGAAAAAGCGAATCGTCCACAAGGGGCAAAGAGTTTTCGTGGGCTTCGGGAACAGGCTACAATTAATTATTCTGTGAACTTGTATTTGTCTTCCATTTCAAGTTTCAGTTCACGTAAAAGAGCCCAACGGGAACAATTTGTGGCATTGTAACATATTTAAGTGGCCCAATTAATTAGACTTTTCTTCCAAGGTATTCAGAGTAGCATTATGTTAAATACGTATGTACATACATAAACACATATTCTCATGTTTTCAAACGATATTCGTCCCACAAAACTCTTTGATATACATCATATAAGTAGAAACTGCCGGAGAGTGCTGCTATACCACTGCAACAGTGAATGTTATAGCACTTTTACCTGAGCTTTACCAAGACCGCACGCGAATTTAGCAAACATGAGATCATGAGATAATAGATCACAGCATAGCATTTTCGCGATTTGACCAATCGACTCGCACTGGACACCATGTGGGATCACTCGTGCTGCAATATGGCACCCAGTGCTCGTTGTTATATACTTCACATCGTCAACGAAGTTAAAAGCTACTCGCACACACACACAAACCCATATATATTAGAATCTCCAATACAGACTATATCCATAATAGAGCCATTTCTTTTTTCAGAATAATTTACAGTCCCTTTTTTTATTTATCTTTAAATTCTATCCCCTATTAATTCATAATTTTCAACCCAACAATGACAGCAAAGAGATTGAAGGGTTACCAAAACACCAACATTCATCTTCCAATACCAATGTAAAGAAAATAATTAAACTCCTGTTTTGAGACAGGTGGTCACCCATAAAAGGCAAATAGTGGTTTTCAACCAGTTTTCTCAACCTTTGAAATATTCTTCATTAACTACAGCCTTTACTTTTTCCAAAGCATATAGGTCTTACTACTCAAAACCCAAATTTCGTCAATTGTGCCAAAGATAAAAAGAGATATATGGTAGGCATGTCACTTTTTGGTTCTCGGGTCTGGTCAGTCAGCTGAGTTTACATCAAAGGAAGAAAGCAGGGCTCAATCATTTTTATGATGTTTATCAATCTAGAACATTATAAACACTCTTCACCTCCATTATAACTATGAGTCATAGAATGCAGCCCACAGCACAACATAGCCAAAGAAGTATTAATCAAAAAGGTCCGAAAAACATTACCAATATTCATAAATTTCAATTCAACAATGACAGCAAAGAGATTCAAGAGTCACCAAAACACCAACATTCATCCTCCAATACCAATGTAAAGCAACAAACTTCACTCCTGACTTGAGACCGGCAATTACCGATAAAAATGCAACTGCTGGTTTTAAACTGGTCGTCGCAACCTTTGAAATATTCTTCATGAACTACAGACTTTAGTTTTTCCCAAAACATATAGGCATTACCACCCAAAACCCAAATTTCATACTTGTGACAAAGATAAAAAGAGGCATACGGTAGGCCTGTCATTTTTTTATTCTCCTGATTTGTCAGTCAGCTCAGTTTATTGCCTGCAAAGCAGACCAAGTTCCGTGTTACTACACTTGGTCTGCCCTTCTTCGACAGGATTTTATTCACAGTAAGGGAATCAAAACTATACTGTGACCCGCCCCCTATACTGAGACACTAATCAGGAAGTTCATCATTATTGCCTGGACCAGTAGCAGCCCCTGGTCAGTGGTGTACTGAAGCATGTTACCGTTGTAACCATACTCAGCCAATTAGAAACTGAGTCATTTTCCAACCCTAAAACAGTGACATTGTCAAAGAAGGGCAGACCCCCGTGGAGTAGACAAAATACGCAGCTTGGGTCTGCTTTGGAGGCAACTCAGCTTACAGCAAAAGAAGAAAGTGTCTGCTTCAGTGTTTGCTACTAATTGCAACAGCAAAGAAAGACATTGTGACTGAGAATTGCAGATGAGACCTATCAAGAGCACATGGCCCAGGTCAACAACTTATCTTGACAGAGCGTTGGGCACCTAGAAAAGCTGTTGACTCGGTCTTTCTTGACGGGGAAAGGGTTAACCCTACAATATATCGAAAGGGTATTCTAAAGATACCATTCTAAGGCCCACTTGTAGGTTTGTGATGTAGCCACATCCAATGAACAATACATGAAAGTTGTAACAGCTTAAAGTGCAGCAACAGATCAATATACAGAGTAATCCAGCTGTCAGCAAAGGCCGGAGGCCACAGACCAGAAGTAAGGTAGCTCAATATGTATGTATGTCACCCACTCAAGCCATGGAAGATGGAGATTTGATGGTTCTCTATGAGGAAGAAAATGCTCCTAGCTTGACTAGTGCCAGTAACCACGTTTAGATTTTAGTAAAAACACATAGTTTGGTGAGGTCCACTTGTCATTATGCTAAGTTTTTATCTTCTATGATTGTAAAATACCTCAATAGATTCTTTTTAAAGAAATTGTCAATTATCCGCGATTTTAACCACGTGTACTTTGCGATGTATATTTATAGCTAAAAAAGTGTTTGTAGCAACATTCATTTTCAAAAACCTTTATCACACAATTCTTATGTTCAGTAAAGAAAGTTGTGTTTGTTGTTAAGCTTATTACAACGACAAGGTAAGTATATATGGCCAGCCCATCTTTACAATCATTTAGTAGTAATACTAACAAACATACTGCGTGTACACAACATCTAAGGATGTCCATCGTGACATTCCTTTGTCCATTATATGCATGTGTGTGGGCGTGAGGCCTCGGCCACAAGTCCTATATACGCGACATAAGGTACAGTGCAGGACACCCTGCAGTGAAGAAAACCTGTTCTTACTTGACAAGTCAGCAAATCCACATCAACACATGAATATATGGCCCAGTTCATAGTAATTAAATTCATGCTAATTAGGAGCAATTAAGACTCTAACTCTAAAAAAAGTATGGATGCTATTGCATTGCCATTCATGTATAGGACACTTTAACACTGTATGATGTCATTTTGCATTTAGAGTCATATACTAATATTAGTTATATAGATCTTGCTGTTGATAAGTAAAGCAAGTTATTTGTCAATTAAAGACAACCGCCAGTGTCTTCACTATCGTCAATAATGTCAAACACCACTTTTTTTCAATATCATCAAACAATAATACTGTCAATTTTACGGCATTTCATCATTGTATCATGTACCTTGCGTCGGCTACCTTACATCTGGGCAGATATTGATCAGTGGCATTACACAAAATTAAATGTAAATTGGACATTCTCCACTTAGGGCTATTCGCCTTGTAGTGAAACTAAAACCTTTGTCACTGCGAAAATTATGCCAATCAAGTGCATTTCAAATCTTAAATAAGTAATATCTTGAAAATTATGATAGATATATATGTCAATTTTATTTCTTCATGTGTGTTATTGATAGAGGAAAAGATAAAAAAGAACAGTAGTTATGTCATTTCAAATTACGCTGAGTAGGCAATCATTAATTTCAAATCTCTGAGACACATTATCTTCAAAATTAATTGAGAAACTCTTTAGATATTTTGATATGGTCACTAATGCATGACCATAGCAAGCTGATACCATAAAAAAAACAGTCCATCGTTCGTCCTTGTAGACACACAAACGGATTTGCTGTTAGGTAAATCATCTTGCTTAATTATAAAATGGTTTCTGTCATATCTTTATACTACTAGGTCCTCCCTTTATTTTGTAATTTTTAATATGATTTGTTTCTTATATGCATTGCGGTATAAAATACATCAACTGATATATATATATATATATCGTGTAAGGTCAGCTCACCTCAACGTGTAAAGCAAAGTACATAACAGCTAGCATATATATATATATATATATATATATATATAT
>CAXHWN010001145.1:0-17500 GCA_964020975.1 Hermodice carunculata | reverse complement strand
ATAGCCAGCAAGTTCTTTGTGAAATATACATACATATATATATATTTTACACATCGATGTAATAAGCTCATTCAGGCAAGACGTGTATGGGGTACGACCGGAAATTCATCAATATGGCATTGTTAGGCACTGAAATCGACGACATCATCTGATCGCTACAATAACATTGGCTTGTACCTGCTTAGCAACTGACTTCCAGACACCTGTGCCTTGTACCACTGCAATCACGTCGACATTTTTATTCACATGTCTTTTTGTGATTTACTAAATCAGAAAAAATGGCAGCGCTGGAGATTTTTTTAAAGACACTTGATGATCGGATTCTTTCGTCAAGGACTGTGTATATCTCAATAAATTTTGTATTGATAATTGTAAAGTTTGCTGACGGAAATACTCAACAAGGTAAGTGTAATGTTGTTAATGTATTACAATTTAATGTTGATGCTGCGTTAGTAAGGGTTGGTCCAGCATGTTCCTCTGTATTGCATGAGTGTCACTAGTGAGGACATCAGCTTCCATATGTCCGTTATTCGGAACAAGTCCCTTGTTTATACTATTGTCGTGTCCTGGTTTGTGATGACTCAAATTTATTTGGCTATATTTTTCACAAGTTTTAAACACAGAAATTAGATACATACAATGATAATGAAAACTTCATTCACCACATGCATCCCGTTTGATATGAGGTACTATTTATTTATTTATTTATTTATTTATTTATTTATTTATTTATTTATTTATTTATTTATTTATTTATTCATTCATTCATTCATTCATTCATTCATTCATTCATTCATTCATTCATTCATTCATTCATTCATTCATTCATTCATTCATTCATTCATTCATTCATTCATTCATTCATTCATTCATTTATTTATTTATTTATTTATTTATTTATTGGAACATATTTAGACTGGGTAGCCCAATCAACCAGTAGTTGTTCTGCCTTGGGGCCCAGTTACGGTACCATAGATATCGTAAAAAACACAATCATGCAAATATAAACAAATGGAACTCGTAATTGAAGTAAAAGCTGAAGAAAAAAAGTAGATTAAAAAATGTTTCTAAAAATTATGTAATAACCAAGTAGACTAAAATTATAATCAACTACCGAGTAAATAGAAGCACGAACTAAAACTAGCTGACAGAGATAAAAAAGGCTAAAAACTAAGAATGTGTACAAAACTACTAAAAAGGTAAAAAAAGACTAGGTATTAAAATGCATGACTAGGTACTAAAAAGACATCGTTATAACTCATTAACCACAGCGGCACATACACTTTCACAATTTCTTTAGGGCTCTTTTAAATGTCTGTACTGACTCCGCCACTCGCACCTCATTTGGCAATAATTATAACGATAGAAGCGCTGACATGTTTGGATAAAGATGGAATCACACAATAACGAGACAAATTGGATAGTGGGTAAAAAACCAACTGGGTCTAAGTCGTAATATCGACTTGAATTACCTTCGCTAGCATGACGGAGTTAAAGTTTGAAGTGGTGCTTTATGTGTGTGTATGTGCCTATTCTACAAGTACCCTTGATTGAAAAAGAAATGATGCATTGTATACAGCAAAGTACCACAATAACTGCCAACGCGAACGCCGGTTTCGTGTTTTGCGCTTGGTTTCGCTGGACACCGGAATTAAGGGTACACGTTCGAAATACACAAGCACCATTTGCCTAAACATATAAAGTCTGGCAGCTATGTATTCCTATTGGATAACACTGGGGCGCCACTATTTGCTCTGATAGTCAGTCACAAAATATGCTACTGTAGAACATGGAGACACCATTGGTTTCAGGATATCCAAGTTTTAGATGTGCCAAATAAGCACAATTACAAATTTTCTTATTTTTCTTTTTTGTTCCCCAGTCATTAGATGTACATTGTTTTTGTAAACGTACAGGGTACAGGCTATCATTGCATCAGTCTGTCATTGTTTTCAAATGGTTTTCCGTCTCATAGTTTCAATAGCGCTAAAATTTGCATACCCACTCAACAGGTGCGCAGATTTAAACATACAAAAATGTAAAAGAATGACGTATAATCTGTTTCCACTTGGAATGATATATTTACCATGCTATATATACTTTGGCTTGCATACCTGTGTCACCCAGGAATAACGTACATATTTTGAAATGACTTCCCTGTCAGCATCTTCCAATGTCATCTCCTTCTCTACCTACGGACCACAAATCTATTTTTATCTTGGAATGTTATTTATATTTCTATCTTGAAATATCTCTACCTATATCTTTGGTTGGCATATATATGTTAAAAGAATGGCATATCTACCCTTTTTGTAACATACTTTATTTGTTTTAAGAGGGTTAGACAGATAACGAAAGAGAGTAACAGACGCCTTCTCCCTTGTGTTCAAATAGGTACAATACACCATTATACATTAGATACAATATATCATGAAACAGAAAGAAAAAATAGACAAAAACCCCGAGTACATGTATAACAATAAAAAGACGGAAAAAACCCCAGGCAATTAAGCAAATCTTGTTTAGTCCGCATCCTCATTCTGCAGGATTCTGGTGAAACGTTTGGTTTCAAGAATGTAGGTTATAGTAGCTTCAATGATCTCACAATTAGAAGCATACGATAAGATGTCGCGACCAAATAGGCATAAATTACCTTGTCGTTATTATGCAAATTATCAAACATGAAGGAAATGTTGCTCCGCTCAAGAATTTCAATGACCCGCGCCAAAAGTGGTTCTCTTTTCAATGTGAAATGTGGACACTGCAAAAAGTAATGTATTGTAGCTTCAGAAGTGAAACCACAGCTGCACGCTTGCCATATCAACCTCTGAACGGTTTTTCAACCCCTGTCTCCCAGTGACGTTTATCAATGAATGACATTTCTCCATTTTAATCTATTAATGTTGTATCTATTTGTATCTTCAAGGGCATAATGATATGAGAATGACATACCCACCTCTGTTTTGGAATGGCATATCTTTCTCTGTCTTCCAATGGGACCTATGTACTGTTGACTAATGGTGTCTTTTTCAATCTTGTTATGTCAACTATATCACTTTTTAAGAAATACACCTCTATCCCCATTTTAGGACGACATCTGTGCCATTATCCTATAGTTCTGTCTGTCGCTATGGTGTCTTTATATGTATTTCTTCGACCATTTTTAAAATGCAAAAGTTGAAATGCTCATATTGATCGTAGTTTCAATGTTGTGAGCTTTACCGACCCCTCATTCGATTCAGAATGATTACAATTATTTTTAAACTCGTCTGTTGGAAGGAGGTGACAGAAATTGTATTATTTCTAGTTTATATTATTTTTTCCATCCATGTTCCGGTAATTCTTAAAACAGCTATAGTTATACACTTTTAATTTTCACTGGGCTTGATTGAATTCAGACGCAATAAATACTTGATGTTAAATATTGTACCTCTGAAATGAAATACCCTCTCCCCAGGCTCCAGGTAAAACCAAAGGGTATAAATAATATATTATGTGCAAGGTTAATGAATTCGAAGGTGTAGTTTGGTGTGTGCAGTCTTCCAACTTGCAACAGTAAAATATGCAACTTATGTCTAAACTGGAATGATCCAGTATGAGACAACTATCTGCCTGAAGAGTCTCTGATCTGTATTCAGGACCCAATAGGGTTTGAGGCTTAGTTGAACTCATAAAGACACATTTCTAGAAAAGGAAAATCTACGCTGGTCTACAGCACGAAAAGGACGATCCATTTGGGGTGGCAAAATACTCTTGTTCAAATGAGGGCTCCCTCGATCGATAAACTCGTTGAACCGCACAGTGGTTTGTGCATATATTTGCCGACACGGACGTATTTTTCACCCCTTTTGTTTTCTTTCTTTCTCTGTACCATACTTGGACAGTTGACGTTGAGTTTACTCTTTTATGTTTCTAATGATGACGAATACAACATGCCAGTTTATTAGATTAAACTGATTTAATTAGTATCATTTCAAATTTAGATATTGAAAATCACTTTGCAAATTCTCTCTTGGGGTTAGTTCAAGGAATTTATGCATGGTGATGATTAAAGAGAAGCTAGTAAAATCAATTTACACTTACTCAGCTCCTGTGCTTTTTTCATTCGTTACGAGCAAGGTCACTGAGCCAGATTGTTGATATATATATTGATTGATAAACGCATGTTAAATCGTTTGGGGTCAATGTGTATGTGTATTGTCAGTCATTCAATACTATAGCTTGTCTCAATTTTCCTACTGGTTCCATTATGCCAAGAAGATCGATAATGTGATTTGAGCTTCACCGTACGTGTAATTACAAATTTATGTTTTCCAATCGCACAGCTGGCGTGTGTTACCTGCTTACGAGAACCTCAAAAATAGAATCAAAGTATGACCAGTCAGGGAAGATGTATAGAAGATTTGAATCTTAATTCATTAAAGCATTGATTTTTTTTTCAGTTATGCGGGACTATTAAATTACATGGCACGGAAATATAGGTGATCTCATTAAGTCAGCCAAAAAAAACAAAAAAAAAAAACAAAAAACACACACAAAAAAAAACAAAAAAAACAAAAAACAAAAAAAAACAAGAAAGAACAAAACAAAACAAAAGCAAAACACCCCCCCAAAAAACCCAGCCCCCCAAAAACCCCCAAACAACCGAAACAAACAAACAAACACCCCTTAAAACTTTAATGTGTTAATTGTTAAGCAAGTTATCGATATGGGTATATTTGGCATGGAACGTGCATGTGTTCCCGTGTTACCTGTGGTAAATTGGAAGCACATACATAGATTTTCCTCTTCCTGTTCCTTGGTTAGCATTAGTATTAATCGCTTTCGTTGACGAGGGTGCAAGCACCGGCATGTCGCCAAGAAATGCTGTTGATCTCGATGTCTCGTACATTTATTTTCTAGTAAGGAGCAAAAAAAAAGTTGACGTAGACGACATTTGACATGTAGGCTCTTTTGCGGGGAGTCAATGGCAAAGGGGTGCCCATAAATTAACTACATACATGTATTATAACATAAATAATTGTAAAATCATGTGAATTACTATAAATTTTCCCAAAAATAATTTGTGGTAAATTAATATTATTTTTCAAGCCCATCTGATTTATGTTAGTTATTTATAATAGCACAGTATTTACGAAAGTAAAGAAGTGGACAGCAAAGGTGTTATTGAGGTAAGACTTTTTTTACCGTATGATCTTGTTCACAGGAGCACAAATGGACCAGGACATTTGGCAACTTAGGACATCTCTTGTTAAACTATTACAGTGTATGGAGAGATTCAAGATTTCTCCTACAATGATTGTATGAAATGATACATTGGTTGATAACTGTGTCGTATTAATAATTCGACATGCTTACAGACACAAAATAAGATCTCAAGTTTAGCTTTCACTTTTGAAAATTACACTTTTGCACGATCACAGATTATTCCCTCAGAGTCAAAAAGACTGATTTTTTGGGCAAAGATGAAAGCTATCATCCTCATGCATTTAATTTACTTGTGTGTCTGGCACAGACAGGATGTATATTATATCAAACTAAGCTCCCATCCCCCAGTCCGTAAGAACATTTTTTCTAGCAAGAGAACAATCTAGCATAGAGTACAGATACATTTCTGAGGAGGTGAATTACCTGATGCAAGTTTTTAAAAAAAATTCTTAGGTACTCATTGGAACTTTATAAAGGATCAATTTACTTTTCCATATTTCTTAACTTAAAGCTTTTCGTAACCTTGCGAAATTAAGTGTGTACTTTCTATCTCAAGAATGCCACCAGACTCTACATCGAAACATATTAGCTTGACTGCATTATTTATTGACCAGGAAACAGATTGTTACATAACGATACGAATGTGGACATTTTGGAATTGAAAGAAGTTTGCTTGTATGCCAAAGCGCAGATGTTGTATTGCGAACAATGGTACTTGCCACATAATCATCAACAACAATAAAAGACTTGCTTGCTGGTTTCACTGATAGGTATAGAGGCCGAGAGAATTTGAATAACAAGATGGCTCCGTTTGTAAAAAAGATCCCTTGACATAGTAATAGCAAAAGCATTGTGAACTATGACCCTTTAACACGGGGCACCACGGACCCGGGTAAGTGCATTAGGTGTCCACGACAGTTAAAATACAATACATCGATAATATTGTAGCCAAATCTAAAAAAAAAAAAAAAAAAAAAAAAAAAAAAAAAAAAAAAAAAAATAGCTGGAATCCTTAAACGTTTATAATACACACCAAACAGGCGATCGTTAAAATGGCTCTATTTTTGATTCGTACTTCCCTGTTTAGAATGTGCCAGTTTGGGATGGGTGCACAACAGGTGAAAAAGACAGGTTTGAAATGTTCAGCTGGCTGCAGCCCGTGTGGTGACAGTCGCACTTGCACGTACAAGCCTTGAAAAAATCTATTTTGAGATAGGTTGGGAAACGCTTGCTGAACGTAGGAGAAAACAAAAATTGGTGCTTATGTTTAAATTTGTAAATGGATTTGCTCCTAAATGTATCTGTAATCTACTGCCTGGAAAAACTCCGATGCAACTAGTCAAATACATGTCATTGATGCCAAGAAAAGTACATTGTGCAATTCATATTTCCATCAGCTATAAGTGAATAGAATCTATTACCACGGTCCGTTAAAATTTGGAACATCTGGCCGAATTCAAAAGAAAATTAAACAAAACCCAACCTAAACGTAAAGATCTTAACTATTTGGGTAAAAGGAAAATTGCTGTTATTCATTCTAGAATGAGGATGGGCTGTATCCTGTTGAAGAGTGACCTCTTTAAAATAGGTGTTGTTGACTCGCCATTGTGTTCATCTGGTGTTAATGCAGAAAGTACTTACCACTCCTTTGTTGAATGTAAACAATATGTTCTCCTGAGAAATAACTTACAGTCAAAATAGTGCATGGAAAGTTTAATTTGAAAACAGTATTATTTAGTATCCAAGTTAAAGGAAATATAAAGAAGCAAAATAAGCAAATTTTTGAAGCTGAGTATAAAGTTATCGAGGATTCCAATAGGTTTAAAACATGCTTTCGAAATATTTTGTTATATCTACTGTGCTTCAAAGTTTAATTTTTAATAATTAGCTCACACATTACTTAATTATTCTCTGCCTTCTCTATCTCAATTATGGTCCTGTTTGTATATCTATTTGTGCACTGTTGCTTTGTAACTTTGTTGTTTTGTCTTAAATGTACAACAGGCCCTTATATAGGCTGATGAGCCTGTCGTCCAATTGTTTTTTTAATACAATACGTTTAAACCAAAATACAATAGACACAGAATAAAATCACAAAGTAGTTAAATCATGCTAATTTCTATTTTTCGCATTTTTTGAAAATATAATAATCTCTTGGCCAATCAGATATGGTAGATCGTGTCAGGTGATTATTCTTGACCAATCATGTAATCTAGAATTTCAAGCCGTATGTTATAGGTTTTCCTCATTACAAGGGTGCTCAAGTGCTTTGTTATCTTGCATTTTTCAGCAGAGTTAGCTCAACACAGTGCCACAGTCAAACTTTATGAAGCCACAAAGACTTCGGTATGTATATAGTCAAACTTCTTCTAAGCCGTGTTCGCCAGCACTTTCGTGTGACATTTTTTCACAATCAAAATATCACAACTCATTCATGCATGCTTGCGTCACCATGAAGCTACATAAATTTTGAATGCTTGCCATGTCAATAATTGAAAAATGGCGAAAAAAGGACTTACGCAATATGTATGCTTGTGCTTTTAGTAATATAAGAATAACAGAAGTACTTGATATTGCACCCCCCCCATGGGCGTGATTATATGCGCTTTTAATCTTCAAATTGGAATCTGAACCTAGCCTGAGTGTATATATGTAAGTTAATAGTCATACATGGTGTGCTTTGCTGAAACCAACAGGCACCAATCTGCTTTTAGGTAATAGTTTCTTGCATTCTTCAGGCTGCAAGTAGATGGAGAATGAAGTTTTGTAATGGGATATATTTGCGATATGATAATTGCATTTCACAGCGGGTCCTTTTCTTGCAATTTTCTTCTACTCCCGTATGGCCCTGCTTGATCAGTTTCAACATTTCTTTTCTTATGCATTTGGAAATGACAATATTTTCACCTTTAAAGATGATATCATCCATCTCTGACAGATCATCTCTAATATTCCAGTACCTTGTGCTCCTGATGGCCCATTTGATCTTCTTTCAGACCAACCATCATATATTATATACCTCAAGACTTGTAATGACTTGCCATATTCTGTGGTCAACTATAACAATGTGAACTTCTGATCTGACTGAGGCAGAGTAGAGACAATCATGTGTACTTGGTATGCTAATTCAACTTCAGTTTCAGATGCTGCACCAGATTTTGAGCAATAAGATCTATAAGATCTAATAAGTATATTAGCAACCACCAAGGTCTGACCAGGTTTGTAGGTCAGTTATATCAAACATTTGTAGTGCAAGGAACATTCGTTGGAATCTGGTAGTGCTGTTTCAAGTGTTTTTTAATGATTGAATCAAGGTGGGGGGGGGGGGCTTGTGGTCTGTTTCTACCCCATAATGTTTTCCATATATACATCTGGGTAAAATACCAATTACCACCTTCGTCAACATTGCCTTTGTGCATCAGGATGAGGGATGCAGATAGCAGGGCGGTATGAGCCCAGTTTGGCCGATGCCAGTCTTCTGTTGATTGTATGCCATGATGCTGCAATGTTGCAGGCCTGGCGTCACTGCTGACAAAACCTCTCTGCTGAAACCAACCTGTGCCTCTCCGTGTACTGCACCAGGTAATGGTCGTCCCTCCCATCTGTAAGTCTTGGTTTTCCAGATCCAGCTTCCCTCTTGTAGCCTATTGTTTACTGAAAACAGTCCCATCACCTCTGTACCTTCGACGAGGAGCACCCCATTCTCATGGAAATCTAATACTAAGAAGGGCGTGCCTCAAACTTGTCAATTATCCTGGCTCTGTCAATTTCAGGGAGATGTGAGTAACCCATGTGCCATGGCATTATGGATTCACATGGATCCCTGTGTTGCCAGTGGACCCTCATAAAGCCAACAGGCACCCTAATACCAGACACTCGTTTTGCAACTTTGTGGCTGTTATCCCATTTCCAGAACATTTTATTTTTGTGCGACTGCTCGGGCAAACTACTAGCTGTCTCGTCCATGTAACATACCAGGCCATGAAACACTCATATTTTTTGCAAAAACTAATATTTAGAGCTGCCCATGTTAAACCAGCGGGGGTGCCTGGTTTTGGGCTAGGAGTGTAATTGCATTGATGAAATAAGAATAATTTATTAGGAAAACTTCCCCTTTACAGTGAGGGCACCAACGGAACGGCGGAAATTCCATGATGCGTCCAAAATATATACAAATAATCAGGCATCCTTATTATCAATCAAATAATCTTCGTGTGTTAAAATCAGTAAAGTATCTATAGGTAATAGTTCATGTCATCCGCACCAAAACTGGAGATAAACCACTCATTGGGACAAAACTCTAGAAAGCGCAAGGACATGTACATTATAAATGTTTCAGTTACAATGCAGAACATATAGCTTCCATCGTCAGTATTAAGAAAATCAGGTATTACCACAGTTTGAATGCAGTCAGTTACAAGATTTTCAATTCACCACTATTACATACTCCTGGAGCAGACGTAACAAGTACGCCGCAGCCTACCCCGGCTCGGTTGGTTTAACTCCATCTGTAAGTTTAAGTCAAGAGAGCACCATCACTTATTATTTTGTAGCGTTACTGACCTTCCCTACAAAATTATATACAGTATATACATTGGAGGAGGTCTATTTACAAGAGGCACATGTAGAACGATCATACAATCTATCATTCCGAGAAGTCATTAAGTGACTGTCTCCTGTAATGCCAAGCCTCAACCAAATATGTTTTACATGTTTGTTCAAATAATGCACCAATGTCCTGTCCAAGATCATATGTGTGCTCGCCAAGGAACCAAAATACCTTATGTGAAGTGCAAACACCAATCATTTCCAGTCTTTGCTGGTGTTATTAATCTGGATGTACAGACAACAGGCATGTCATCGTGCATCAAAACAGAGACCAACTCACTTTTACTGCTGACAGCTGACTTTTCTGGGCATGTATACATCATAGGATTGCAATACTGGGACATTTGTAAAAAGGTTTTTTACCTTTGTGAGTGCATCGTAATTTATAACACACTCAATTATGATCTGGTTTCACCTCGCGGTACTGATAATATGACTAAGATATGCCAACACTGTGATACCAATTTTGTATTTGTTTTTAGCTGTTTCTTCTTCTTCTTCTTCTTCTTCTTCTTCTTCTTCTTCTTCTTCTTCTTCTTCTTCTTCTTCTTCTTCTTCTTCTTCTTCTTCTTCTTCTTCTTCTTCTTCTTCTTCTTCTTCTTCTTCTTCTTCTTGATTTTTAACCCTTTATTTCGAATTCGTTCAAGTACTTTCTTGAGTTTTGCATTATGTAACTCTCGGTTTCCTGCATGGATCAAAATACCACCAACAAAACATTCAGCACCTGTGAAATCATCGAATATTTGGCTCACAGAGCATTGAAAGATGTCAGTAGAACGAAAAGTTTCATATGGTAATCTGAGGCATTTATGCCGGCCAAACGGGGGTTGCAGTGTACATAGTTTGGAACTCTATTCACTCACCCCACCTTGAAGGCGTAGGATGCATCTGGCAAGCTGTTAACCATTCAGTTTAATGGGAATTTCATCGGTAGTTGGCAATTTGTAGTGTTCCTTTTATATGACCTTATTCCGGTCTTTTGGATCCATGCATACTCTGAGTGATCCATCAGCAATGTTCTACCGATAGAGTTAAAGAAGTCAGTAGGCTCTTGTGGGTCCACCTTGATTTCATACACTTTTTTACACAACCCAGACCTGCAAATACATAAGAAAACCCGTTGCTGAGCTCTTGACCCCTGTTTTTCTCATTTTTCTCTTTTATCTCTTCAATCCTCTGGATCAAGGTTAAAATTTCCGCGTGCTCTCAGACCTAAAATAGGGTGTGATTTGACATTTACCACTTAAGATTTTAGATGCATGTCAGCATCTTAATACTCACGTCCATAACGTGAGTATGTAGTCACCTGGGTGATAGTTTTAGTTCTTGTCTCTTTTGTTTCTTGATTTCCTCGTATACATTCAAGGGTAAAATGTTTGAACTTGACTGATTTTTTTGGTCATTCAGATGATGGTCTCCTAAGTATCGGAGTGTTAGGTTGTCATGCCATCATCTGTGTCAATGGCTCCAAGAAAATGGCTGCTTAAGACTTGCCTGGGTTTTTGCTTCCAGTGTTCAACTTTTTGGACCGACACGTGGATGCTTCTTGCAATTATGGCAAATCTTGTTATAGGCATTGCCTTTCCTGGGGGGGGGGGGGCACTGCTTTGTCTAGTGGCCGCTTCTCTCTGTAGCCTTTCTCATAAATTGTTGTCTGGAGAGTCCCACACACAATGCTGTCACGTATTTTTCAAGATACTCAAACTTGCATGTTTTGGCAAGTATTCTTTGCTCAGTTGCGTTTTGGACCATGTATATCTTCACTGTTCTGATTCCCTGTGAAGAATTTATGCCTCTCACATGTCATTCTTTTTTGGGCATGCAATATTTCAGTTCTTTTCGCGCTTCATCTAGAACCAGGCTGTGAGTGTCTGGTTTGAACTTGAACGTAATATACACACGGAGGGCCTGTTCTTCAATTACGTGTGACAAAATGGAAGTCTTCTTCGGGTCATCTTTTTCTCTTGTTATCCCAGTTGCGTTGAGATAGATGTTAAGTTTTTGTTGCAATCTCCTGCAGTTATCAGCAATATTCCCTTCATGGAACAAAGGCGGTGGTGGATTGAGCTTTTTCAACCTCACAAAAAGGTCTACTGGCTGTACTTTGGGAGTGCCCAATTTATGAAGAGTTCAACTCCTTCTTTCTGCCTTCACACAGACTTGTTACCTGATGTACTTGATGTCCGCACTTCCCTCTCTTTTCTGGAAATTTACTTCTTACACCATGCAATGACACGTTGAGTCCACGACATATAAAACTCAAGTCCTTTATTATATATTTGAGAACCGCATAGTCAGGATGACACGTGGCACATAGTTCATGCATAATAATGGATGTACGTATATGTTCAAATTAAAGGTATGCAATGATAACCAGGACATTTTTTAATCTCGCCAAATTTGCTGAAGAATACTGTTGGGACTGATGACTTCATCGTTGTCAAAAATTTTGGCAAGACGATGTATGTTCATGATATGCTTGAAAGTTTAACCCCAAAAGCTATGAAGAGAGATACGTCATTACGCTCCTTTCCAATCTGCCCATTCAAGTGATTAAAAACATGTTTTTTGAGAGAGAGAGAGAGAGAGAGAGAGAGAGAGAGAGAGAGAGAGAGAGAGAGAGAGAGAGAGAGAGAGAGAGAGAGAGAGAGAGAGATGTTTAACTTGTACAAAACATTTTTAATGAACACACGGGTGAGCCCAGAGCCCGTCTGGTAAAGTGTTGATCGGGCCACGTAATTTTTTAAAATTTAACATTAGAGTGAACCTCGAGATTTCGTTTGTTTTTCTTCTTTTCTATAGAGGACCGATTTTGCTTTAGTTTCTTGTTTCTGTTTTTTCTTGTGTGTGTGTGTGTGGGGGGGGGGGGGTAATTGTCATTGCTTGCTTCTTTTTTTAAAATTTATTTCTCCCTTAATCCTCATGTATTATCTTGTCTTGTCAATTAGTATTACTCCGTACTCATGCCTAAATGCTGGTAGAACGTAAATGTTGGTCGGTCGTTTGTGGTTTCAGAGGCATATGTCAAACCTCATTCTTAGTTTTGACACAACCTTAAAGTTCATATCATGCAGCCATAAAATTTCTCCCTTGCATGATCAGAAATCTCGACATTGGTGGACAGAGATACGTTTACTGTCTCTTATTTTCTAACGTATAGAAATTGTGTAAGGAACAATATGAGCATACAGGTGTACAAGGGCTGGTCAGACAGAACGAGGTGCATTTGTTTCGATGCAAGAATATTACCTAAATGATAATGCATACAGCGCTTATATCATGTGGTTTGTTGGTTCTTTTGTAGTGGAGCTCATTAGAGTCTAACTTTAAGTCTATCATTTCAAATCAAGGGAGCCAATACTGTAGCACAGATACAAAATTACGATGTGGCTTTCAAGTTCAAGGAAATCAACAGTGAGTTACTATATGTTGTCGGTGTTTTTATTGGTATTTCCTCCAGTGAAATTATATTGTTGGCTTTTATTATGGTATGGTACGGAACCTCGTAAACTGCAATAAAGTATATTACGGAAACAGGTAAATTGCTCTTGAACTAATTCTGTGGTGTTAACGGTTACAACTATCATACTTTGGTTTAACGATAATGGTAATGATGATGATGATGATGTTGAAGACGATAATTATAACACTTCGTGTACGAATGGACCATGAAGCAATGAGCAGAATTGCTGAAAAAGTACATTTTCTTGGGTCAAATAACAGACATGTCAAGAAACAAATAACATGCATGTAAAGTTGTGATTCTGAAATCCTCCTTGGAGCAATTAAAGACATAATTAGTATTCTATATTATTTTTATTAGAATGTGTCCTTTATACATGATTTCGTTTATATTACGAAAAATTGAATAGATATTTTACGGCCAATGACGTGCAAATTGTCAGTGGGTACCCACAAGAGACAAGACCTTATTTATCGGTCAAGTTCGCCGTACTTCTACCAGGTGGCGCTACCAACAGAACTACTTCATTTTATCTGCAGAAATCCTCTTTGTTGAGTGAGTAGTTTCTAATTTACACATGTCAGTCAGCCGCTATATTAATTTTACAAAAAACATGGCTATCTAAATGAACAACAAGCATGTGTCTAAACAAACGTGCACACATGATTTGTCAACCGGTATCATCCTGGATCAGTAAAGAAAGATGTATCAATCAGTTAATGCAAATGTTGAGAAAATCTATAACAATATAAAAATCAGAAACAAAGAACAAAAAAAAAAAAAAAAAAAAAAAGCAAAACAAAACAAAATAAAAAAAGACAAGAAAACACACACACACACACACACACACACACACACCCCCAAAAAACAGAAAACAGAACAAAACAAAACGCAAAACAAATAAATAGCCCCCCCCCCCAAAAAAAAAAAACAAAAAAAACCCACCAGGTACATTTTTGCTCACTCAAAATATTTGCTATATAATTATCAGCCATCTTTAGGGCACTTTTAAAATGGCTCACTTGTAGAACACAGCTTATGGAACATTAATTACGTCTCCAGACACTAACCTAACCCCACAGAGTGACCAGATATCCAGACGTCGGAGCAGTGGAAAACACGTTTATACACATTTTAAACTCCTAAAGTCAAAGTAAAGTTATACCCGCCAACAGGGATATCTCTATACGAGGGACGCCTACTTCAAAGGAACATGTGTGTGTTTCTTTTTTCTTGTTTGTTTGTTTTTGTTTTATATTTTTTTATTTTGCGAGAACCGTATATCTGTAAGCCATTTGAATATTAACAATAGCTTCGTATTAGGGAAACCTAACTATTGTGTATCGAGTGCAGTAATTTCAATACCAAATGATAAAAACAAAATTGCTTGCTTAATGGGGAGAACTTATTTTCGAACTATGGAAGATAGTTTTGTGTTTCAATCATTACTTGACAAAGTACCCTTCCAACTCAAATATGCATGTTAATCGCCAGCCACGGGCTGCTGCATGATCAAGACCTCTCCCGTAAAACGGGCTTCGTTTTCACGGTAATCCTGCTTCAATTAGGTGCCTTTAAGGCGGACGACGTATACGTGACAACCAGCTTTCTTTCAGGACAGAGGTATATCAAGCAGGATACGTTTATGAGGCCTAGATCCTTTCATCCTTTATGAGAAATCACTGCGAGCTCTCCGTTCACGTGTGAAATAGACCCCGGTTTCTGAGCATGCGCAATGCTATGAATGTCTGCTTCCCTGTTTTCTTTATATTTGATTTCGCTTCCTGCAGGGTTGTCACCAAGGTCGGCGCAGGTACAAAATGACCAGTGTGCAGATATCGTTGATTTAATATGTAAACGGCCATGGCCGTAAAAAGCGAGCGCAGCTTTAATCCTTATGCAGTACAGATTGACTGGTCCTGTGGATATTCATTCTATATTGTGCGCCACCTGACGGTCAGTCAAAATGTGGCAACAGCTAAAGCCTTTGGAACTCGGAAGTTCAGTCCATGGCACCGGTAACCAGTGGTCAAGGATAAAGATTCCTATTAATTAGAAGAATGAATTTAAAGAATGCAGGCACTTACATTATTGTGTTTTTAGCGATCGACAATTATTTGTCGTTCACCCAGAGAGCCAGAGTATTTTCCATATTATCGCCCCATATGCCGCCATCTTGGCACAACAAATTTAAAGCCATCACTATAAAAATCTCGTTTAAATCTCACGTTACCATAAAAGCTCGCTTGCGCTTGCTAAAATTACGGAACCAACATATTTACCTCGGCTTCGAAACGAGGGTTCGTTCACTTGAAATATGTCTCTCCCTTTAAGGTACTTAAAAGAAGTAAACGTGATCTCTTTCTCTCTCTCTCTCTCTCTCTCTCTCTCTCTCTCTCTCTCTGCAGGCGGTCGTTTCAGGTGTTGAAAAGGAAGTCCGCTCAATGCTGCACGGGCTACTGAATTTAATGTTTGGCACATTCAGTATGTGACACTTGCAGTGAGAGATCATGATGTCTCGGGATTCATGCCCAGATAAACATGTTAACGCATGCAGGAGCATGGTCAAATATTCTATTGAGTACTGCTCTTTATACTACTTGTATTTATACGCAATTTAAGACCCCTGAGATTGATCCAAAGCCTAAATAAAAAATAAAGTGGTACTGAACTGATCAACTTTACCTGTCTCAAGTATTTTATCGTCTGTATCATACATGTTTCATGATAATCTACGAGGGCATTATCATTGTTTTCGTTTTGCAATTGCAATTAACTTTTGCGTTGAATATTTTTCGTCTTTTTGTACTTATAAAACTCAAGGTAAATATACAAAGACAACTGTGTGTATCTACAACTGTTCATCTAAGTTTGCTTTCTTTAATAAGTTTGTACCTAATTAGTTCTTAAACGTACCGCCCCTGGTTAATAGGGATACCTCTTTATTACCGATACATTTACTCTAGGCAAATAGTGTCCCAATTAGGCAGGTTTCACTGTAAATATATATATATATATATATATATATATATATATATATATATATATATATATATATATATATATATATATATATATATATATATATGTATATATATATGTATATATATGTATATATATATATGTATATATATATATATATATATATATATATATATATATAATATATATATATATATATATATATATATATATTTGTGTGTGTGTGTGTGTGGATTGAATAATGAAGGACTTTACTGTGGCCGTTCAAATATATTAGTAATATGCAAATCGTACAATAAATGAATATATTTTATTTACATAGAAAGATAGATCAGCGGCGTTTCGTAGCCGATTTGCTGTCTTTAGCAACTGGGCGCATGTAAGGTACATGATATTATTATGATTCTGTTGACAGGTATATCTGAAAGGAGCTTATCCAGTTTCTATGAGAAAACAAGGTACAATATTGTGTTCATTGACAGTACGCAGTATCCAAATCGGCCTAATATGACCACGAACGCTATACTTATTGCCGCGTCACTGTTTCTTCTGTTAGCAGCCATAGTGGCACTCATCATTGCCATTGTATTCGGGTAAGCGCAAAAACTATTTTTGAGTTAAGTGTTGAAGCACATTTGCTACTAGATTGTAGCACCAACAACAATATTCTTTTTTCACATGTTTTGGCAACGAAGACCCTGCAACCCAACAGCCACCAGACGGCAGCTCTTCGTGGAGATTCCATCTACCCTACCCAACTCTGAGATGAACCTATAATTTTGCACTTTATAAAAAATCCTGTTACTACCTGGAGTAGATTGAACACTATGCAAGATATAGTTCGTCGTTTCGCGGTATCAAATAGTTCCTTAGCATTTCGAAATGTAATTTGTGTTACACCCCATTATTACGTTTATAACGATAGTGGTTTTTGGTAACGTCATCTTTTCGCTGTACATCAATTCTGATATTGTGTTTGTGTCTTTTTGTCAGGACCACTTCCTAGTAGTCATTGCCCTATTCCTCAGTCCGAACTCTTTACCCTCCATAAGCTAACCTATCACTGTATAACCTATATACACATGGAAGTACTGTTGTCCATATTGCGCACCTTCTTCTGTAGAATTTTGACATAGGCTGTATCAGCCCACATAAATGAAAGGGTATTCAGCGGGTAACTACTAAATATCTAAATTAGTTAAGTCCAAAGAAATTCAGACCTATTGTGTCAAAATAACG
>CAXHWN010001143.1:0-16443 GCA_964020975.1 Hermodice carunculata | reverse complement strand
TTAAATCAAAACTAAGTGGACTTCAACTTGAATGTTGCACATCATTAGCCCCCCCCCCCCTATAACAGCTTGGTTAAGACTCCAAAGGGCCACTTTGACAACATGTCCAATGTCCCAGGACCCTTAAACTCAATATCAGTGTTGACTGAATAACTTTGGAAGTATTTAAGTTATTACATTGACACTGCACATAATGCTGGACCCTGTAAGGGCTAGCTGATTTTTATATTCGGTATCTTTAGCTTAATTCTTAAAGAACGGAAAAATAAACACATTGCCATCTTCCGACGTTCTTCTATAAACATTGGTCCTTGTTTGTTTGCTTTATTCTCAACAATTGGGGCCTGAACATGAGTGTGTGTGGCTCATGGAGTAACTTTTAAGCAACAAAACATGTTGCAAACTGAATATCATCATATTTAGGAGGACTTAGAGGTATGATTCTATGCACGATTTCCTTTCGTGTCATTTATATGTGGGAAATGGATAAACCGAAAGAACAGCTGGTTCACGTAATTAATTGAACGATCACAATTAAGTAGAACACAAGTTGTCCAACATATTAATTCCTCTGGTGACACACAAATAATGAGGTCATGTTATCACATAAAAACTACATCATTTACAATGCAGTATTTTGATTTTTTAACACTTATTTTGTTTTAGTTAAGCTTCTTGTTTTGTTACATTAGATATGTATTCTTGTATGTTTCAGGCTCAAGTGATAGATTGAACGTACATGTAAACATGATAAAGTGAACCAATTATGTTGCTTATCACAATAAACTAGTGAACAAAGAATTTTATGTGTTTGAGCGTTTGGGAGGGAACTCTTTTCTTCTGATACAGATGGTGTGAAAACAAAGCCTACTTTATCCTTCCTGCAACTTTTCCTGCATTACTATTAACACTTTACTAAACCCCCACAAACAGGGAACTAAAAATCCAGATACTGCACACTAGTAAGACATGAAAATCATGGCACGTCTAAATAAAGCATATGGCGTGTGAGAATGAAAGAAAATACCATAATTAAATTTACCTTCCACTAAATCGGCAAACAGAACCTGCGTGTAAAAGAGATGTAATATTGGATAGACAGGTGAAAATTCCAAGGTAAATAGCTAAAGCTGTGTGGAGCTTGTTAGAAGCTGGGTTGCTTTACGTGGTATAACAAAGTAGTCATAATAATCTATGAGAAGTAATTCAGCAGTGCCTGCTCAAGGCGGCTCCCTGTCATCAAGGGGCTGTGTGCAGACACTGCCAAAGTTTTTTGATCACTTGTAAAAAATTGCACCTTATAAATAAATTTTGTTTCTCACGGATTACGTAGCTTCACTAAGATTCTACTGAGGTAGTACAAAGGAAACCTTTTTCACCATCTATTATACAGAGAGACTTCTTGATGTTAAATGTAAAATACCAACCGCTAGCATATAACTAGCAAATGTTAATTAGAGATTGTAAATGAGACAAAATGGCTTGCCATAAGATGAATATCATCCGGTAAAAGGAAAACAATTTTGCATATCCTTATTAATCTTTAGGCCCCATATAGACACTCTTAGTTTTAACAATATATAATTAATGGAAGCGTTGAATAATTTGGACGATAAAACACTACCTTGACGGGTACCGATAATCACTTGAAACGGTTGGCCATATTTACCACTCTACTAAACAACAGCCATCAACTTTCTGTACCAAAGAATAAATTATACACATTTGTTAACATCTAAGTTAGGCCTTAACTGATGAAAAGGGCCATCATGACTAATTAGATCAACACATTTGGTTGAATCTAAGTTATACATGAATAAAGGTGAGCCACCGAAATTGAAGTATGGCATTATATCTTGTAAATAAGCAAATTCAAAAGATGCACCTGTCCCGTTTCTATAAGCTAACTTAGCATGACTAACATAATTTATCATGGGTATATATGTGTGCACTCAGTGTGTATGTCTGTCTGTCTATCTCTCTGTCTGTGTGTATGTATGTATGTATGTATGTATGTATGTATGTGTGTGTATGTATGTATGTATGTATGTATGTATGTATGTATGTATGCATGTATATATTATGTTGAAGATGGATAAGTAAAATTTATCATTTCTGCTTGGATAGTGATGTAGTGGAATCACACAGTTTTGACACGGTAAAAAATATCCAAGTTGATAAACATGTTTTACACACTCTGTGATGTGACGTTGCCCTTGTATTGTTTTTCTTTTTTTTTTAAAGTCTGCTTTTGCTTGTTTTTGCTGAACGTCTAAGGCAAGAGAAAATGTAAATGACTTTAAATCTAAATAATATTTTGTTTCAATTTATACTCCCATATTGTCACCATTGCATGACCCTTGACGAATTAATGATAAACATGACCCGTGGCCTTGTGTTGACCATGTCAAAAGGTTTTTGCAGCCAGCTCCAGTAGCTCAGTGCACGCCCAGTAAATCACGCCTAGTAAATTTGCGACAAGTGAATCTGATGGCCAGCCTTTTATACATTTACTTTTGTTCTCTCATTTTGTTGTGAATACAGATGAATATCATAAAAAATAATGGGTCATTCTAGACTCGTTTCTTTGGAGACACTGAATCAGACTGAGTCAAAACCATTGCAAGGCAAAAGATAGCCCTGACTCGTCGTCCTCCTCCTCCTCCACCTCCTCCTCCTCATCATCATCATTATCATCTTCTTTTTTTCTCCTCCTCTTTATGCAACTTCTCCTCCTGGTTTTCTGCTTTCTTCCTCTTCTCCTCCTACAACTCTTTCTATTCTTCTCTTCCATCTCCTCTCCTCCTCCTATTCTTCTCTTCATCAACTTCTTATCGTTCTCTTTTTATAGTTTTTTATTTCATTATATCTTTGCTTTTGTCTATTTTCGTTTAAAAAAATTGCAACATCGAAAATTAAGCAAGCAAAAAGCAAGCAGATCGTAAAACAATATTTCCAAGTTCAGGCCCCAATTGTTGAGAATAAAGCAAACAAACAAGGACCAATGTTTATAGAAGAACGTCGGAAGATGGCAATGTGTTTATTTTTCCGTTCTTTAAGAATTAAGCTAAAGATACCGAATATAAAAATCAGCTAGCCCTTACAGGGTCCAGCATTATGTGCAGTGTCAATGTAATAACTTAAATACTTCCAAAGTTATTCAGTCAACACTGATATTGAGTTTAAGGGTCCTGGGACATTGGACATGTTGTCAAAGTGGCCCTTTGGAGTCTTAACCAAGCTGCTATGGGGGGGGGGGGGGGGCTAATGATGTGCGACATTCAAGTTGAAGTTCACTTAGTTTTGATTTAAACATAATTTATTCACAGTTAGATAGCAGGGTCAGCCCTATACAAATCCCTCCTGGAGAAAAGACAGGAGGCACGGGATGAAACAATAGGAGACAATCATGGAGGGGCATGATACCATGAAGTATGTGTGAATAATAAACATTTTACCGACCATGGTTACAATCGATTTTTAAGTAAAAACAAAGAAGAAGCAAGAAGACAAAAACGACACATTCAGTGGGATATGGGTAAGCTATGAATAATGAAATATGATTAAAAATCTGGAAATATCACATACTGTAATGACAGACTAGTTTGGGATCATGCAATGGCACCTAAATCCAGTCTTTTTTAATTAGATGTGTAATTTTGAACTGCATAAATATTGACCCTCTTATGTACAGCAGCAATCATTAGAACAACAAAGTACTGTATGTAGAGTAAAGGAAACAATTTTCATTATAAAATCTTGCAAAACATGTGGTTGGGACAAGAAAAAAAGTATTGCCAAACATCCTCCATCCCTTGACCACAGCTGCATAATAGATAATCTCTGACACAGATCTTGTACAATTAACTGTTCGCAGTAAGCTGTCCATTGGTTACCTTGCATGTCGACATATTTTTTTCTGCAAGCTATTACTTTAACAATCAATACCTGTCGACGAAACTCTCATTCGCGTTATGGAATTTGACGATTTGTCCAATAGCATAGCTGACTTGCTGCGGCAGAACTGACACTTTCTTTGGGATCTCAAAGGATGAAAGGATGCCAGCAGGCAATTCAAGCAGAACAACCAAAAACAGAGAATATTGAATATTACGTCTGTTTAACACACAGGTTCTGTTTGCCGATTAAGTGCAAGGTAAATTTAATTATGGTATTTTGTTTCATTTTCACATGCCATATCCTTTATTTTGACGTGCCATATGATTTTCATGTCTTACTTGTGTGCAGTATATGGATTTTAGTGCCCTGTGTGTGGGGGTTTAGTAAAGTAATAATAAGAATACAGAAAACGTAGCAGGACGGATAAAGTAGTTTCGTTTTCACACCATCTGTATCAGAAGAAACGAGTTCCTTCACAAACACTAAAAGACATAAAATTCATTGATCACTAGTTTATTGCGATTAGCAACATAATAGATTTACTTTGTCTGTATGCTCACCTCTGTGTGTCTCTTAATACCTGGTTTCGTTCAATGGTAGGTTAGTATGCATCTTTGCCATAGCAGTTTCCTCTGTAATAAAACGCAAATAACAAATATTAGGCCTTTTCGTCTCCCTTAGGAAAGGTTGATTTGCAATTTGCTGCCTAGCGCATCACACGAAAATAAATACCTGTCTCAATACACATAACTGAACAGCTAACTCTAAATTTCTATCTTGACTATTTGTTGTCAGAAAGCTCTACATCTAAAACAGAAAATGCAAACACTCTCTCTATATGTATTCACAGTGTTGTTACATTCACTTACCAAAACACTGGTATGAAAATACATTATGTATATACATACTTAAACAAATGGTGTTTGTAAATAGGGTCCTTGAGCATTGCACATCAGCGATCCATATAGTGGGGATCAGAAATGCCTCAGAAAACTACAATACTTATTGTATCATTTTATTTTATTTCACTTTATTGCAGTTTGGCCATTTTATTTTATTCCATTAAGTAACCAGTAGCAAATGTTGCCCCTTAAACATATGAACTCCATTAACCTGAACTGGTTGTTATATTCTATGGACGCATATTTAATCACATATATGTGTGAGTGACTTTCAAGAGGAACTACCATTTGTGATCTCCCCTAAGCGGATTTTTAAAGTGACAAAATGAAAGTAAGAATTTATATCAAAGGTAACTTACGCTGGGAAAAAGTCACAGACAAAATAAACCATATCATAGCCATTCATGAAATTGGAACATTTTTTGTAACCACATCCAACTTTTTTCGTCTCCCTCCATACAATCTGAAATAGTAAATAAAATACCCGTTTCATAATAACATGATATATGAATAATTGGTGTTATTTCTCGTAACATCCTTGTCTGTCTTTACCTGAAGCCTCATGCCATATACAATTAGTTAAGTCTGGCAAGGCATTCTCCGTAGTTTTCTGCTTGAAAGTGGCAGATAAGACAATAGTGAGTACAGATGCCATAAATTAATATTCAAAGTTTTCCCGTTGACCCCCAGTTGCATTTTATGGGTAACTGCCATTCGCTAGTCAGAAGCATAATCTATTTCTTCACATTGCTTATAAAAGATGTCTGTTGAAGTTTTGGAAATCCTCAATTCTTTGCCTTTTGCAACAATTAACTGTACTGTCAAAATTGGCTTATAATTTTAGAATGTGGATAATGTTTTAGAGAATATTCCGGTATACGTCATTAACCTATCAGAATATATAAAGCTCACCCTCCCTCAAACAAAAGTTTATTTAGTTTCCCAGCGGAAGTGTGTAATGGCTAGTAATCATTAAATAGATGAATATTTAAAAAATGGTTTAAGATTTTCACCTGAGTGTAAGAGACGCACCTGAGTGTAATGACCACAGACTTTTGAAGAAGATCCAGGATATCTCGGACCTGTCCAGTATTGCTTCTATTCTTCCCAGGCTCCTATACCGCCGGCTACTCCACCCTTAGCCTCCCAGGCTGAGTGAGCATAGATGTTTTGACCTAATCTTTTTCCACCCTGACTTCCACATCTGAATTGCAAAAACATCATTTAAAACCTCTTTTTCTCAAACTGGCTTTTCCTGATCTCAGTGAAAATTATTAAAATACACAATGATCAATCAAACAGTTTCAAGTACAGCTTATATACAAGATTGAAATACTGATCCAGATCAACAAACAAAACTCAACATAAAACTTATGACCACCCATTTTCAGTCATGCAATAATGAAACACATCAGACTAATCAACGTTTAATACTAAAATAATATTTCGTATATAATTTGCTTTAATAATAACTAAAATTTACGCCCCCAACTATTAACATTAAGTTCAAGGGTGCCCCCCCCCCCCCCCATGAAGAGGTATACTGAAGCTTGACAAGAGAGAATGTGGGGTTCACATGCAAATGTACACACTCATCAAAGGGTGCATGTTCATACTGTTTAGATACATATAATAGAACGTTCTTCTGCCTCACAAACATCTTTAAGTTGCCACAGGCACAATGACATAGAGAATAATATCAATAGCATTTATTGTTTAGAGCAACACAAAAAGTGAGACAAAGCCGGGTCAGATGTATGTCTCATTGTTTTTTTGTGACCGCTTACCAGGACGTCATGGCTTTGCCCAGGTTTGTGGAATAATGGAATCGTTCTATAAAGCACTGTGAAAACACTATCATTCTCAGTTCCTTTGCGTATACACCCTGATAATAAAGTAAACTCTAGGTGAGTTTAATATTAGTAAATAAAAAGTATGTGAAATAACATCATTTTTGAATGATTACAATTTTGTCCCCCTTGTCAGGTTAGTACAGCCATTGTGTCTTTAATACCTCTCAATTCAAGAGACTATTTCCCATTATTGCAATTATTATTCCCTCTATTAATTTAATTATTTATTATCATGCAATGCATTATGCTGCATATCATTCCCGTCAAGCTTAGCATGGCCCCATCTGCAAGTGTCTGCAAGATTCTGTGCCCTTATTGCCAGATCATTGTCCCACGTCTAGATCAAAAATATGCATTGGAATATTGACAGCCATATGTGCACTTTCTAAAGTAGCTACTTTAAGGGTGACACATTACCACTGAAAATGTTGCAACCAGTGTTAATTTCTAGCATTTTGTTTCCCACCATTAGCTCACAATTACGTGCAACTCTTCTTGAATGTTAACAAAGATTCTAGGAATGTAACTAAACTCCATAAATTATCCTCGCTATAAGTTTTAATATTTAGCAAACCAATGATACGTGTTCAATATGGGTATTTAAAAACAATTTACTGATGATAGCAACGTGAGACTAAACGTCAAAAAGATGCAGTGAATTTTTCAGCACCTAAAATTATCAGGCATCAAGACAGACACAATTGGATTACTAGCTGAAAAATGGATTACTATCCCTATTAGATGATATGACAATACTGTGTGAATACCAATCTAGTTTTAAGTTACATGTTAATTTTGGAACGATGTACATATATTCTAAATGCTAACCAATCCTGGAAATATCACTTCGCTGTGATATTTGTTATGCTCTTGAAGTATTTATGATATTTCAGCTTTCTTAACCCTTGATGACCCAGAGCAGGTTCCACGTCCTTGAAGGGTTAGTTCTAGTATCATGAAACGGGATGCATTAGTTTTTAAAATCATTATTTTTTTTTTGAGTATTGATGAATTGAGATATGAGTATGTAATTTTTAAATTCATTAATAATATAAAATTGAGTGTTGAAGAGATGAGTTTTGAGGATGTAGTAGAATTCTTTTTCATTATAAGTCCTGTCTGTATAAATCTGTAAATCATTGGGTTTGGAGAATTAAAACTTCAATCTTCCAATCATTTTGGTGACAGGAAAAGAGATATATCAGGGTATCAATTTATTAATGTGCAGCTAAATGAACAGTTACTGAAGTTAGCATGTAATTTGCGCTCCTGGTGACGTTCAGTTCAGTACAAAGATACATGAAAAAAGTTAATCTAAATGATTCATCAAATAAGGCCGAAAATAAATATTGAAACAAATATATATAAAAAAGTAATAAACATGATAGAGGAAAATAAAAAAAGTACGTTTGCATCAAATTGTAACATGTATGTTCTTTTACTTCAATATGTCATCATCTTTAACCCACTGTATGAGTATGAATCAGAATATGTGCCTCTTGCCAAACCAATATGCAAAAATGATTATGACGATGACGACGATGACGATGACGACGATGATGATTATGATATGTGTTTTCTGGTATATTAACCTTATATCCTCCCTGACACAATTTTATTCACTTCAATTTTGCAAAACCTTCAAATTAACACACACACATGTGCGTGCGCAAACACTAACAAAAATTTTTAAAAGACACAAGTTGATCAACAAAGGAAAAAAAGAACAATATAAACGTACAATGCTAAAACTTAAACAGATTTGACATAGATCTTTTAGATCTCAACTTTTCCTGTATAAAATATATTGGCATAAATTTACACTCGACTTGCATTATATATGTTCTCAAAACCAGTGTAGCAAAGAGAAAACCTTGTATTCCATGGAATCAGTTAAGGATGTTTGATTTGCATGAACATCATGCAAAATATAAGCTGCATTTTATAGTCTAATTTGGCAAAAGCTCTAATCCTCATAATTGAGAATTTCCAAACCTCCAACAGACATCTTTCATAAACAATGTGAAGAAATAGGTTATGCACCTGACTGGCGAATGGCAGTAACCCATAAAATGCAACTGGGGGTCCACGGGAAATCTTTGAACATTAATTTATGGCAACGGTACTCTCTATTGTGTTACCCACCAGTTCCAAACATAAAACTACTGGGAATTTCTTGCCGGACATATTTATTTGTATGTGGCATGAGACTTCAGGGAAATACGGACAAGAATGTTACGAGAAAAAAACACCAATTATTCATTTATCATGTCATTAGGAAACAAGTATTTTATTTACTATTTCAGATTGTATGGAGGGAGACGAAAAAAGTTGGATGTGGTTACAAAAAATGTTCCAATTTCATGAATGGCTATGATATGGTTTATTTTGTCTGTGACTTTTTCCCAGCGTAAGTTACCTTTGATATAAATTCTTACTTTCATTTTGTCACTTTAAAAATCCGCTTAGGGGAGATCACAAATGGTAGTTCCTCTTGAAAGTCACTCACACATTTATGTGATGAAATATGAATCCATAGATTATAACAACCAGTTCAGGTTAATGGAGTTAATATGTTTAAGGGGCAACATTTGCTACTGGTTACATAATGGAATAAAATAAAATTGCCAAACTGCAATAAAGTGAAATAAAATAAAATGATACAAATAAGTATTGTAATTTTCTGAGGCATTTCTGATCCCCACTATATGGATCGCTGATGTGCAATGCTCAAGGACCCTATTTACAAACACCATTTGTTTAAGTATGTATATACATAATGTATTTTCATACCAGTGTTTTGGTAAATGAATGTAACAGCACTGTGAATATATATAGAGAGAGTGTTTGCATTTTCTGTTTTAGATGTAGAGCTTTCCGACAATGAGTAGTCAAGATAGAAATTTAGAGTAAGCTGTTCAGTTATGTGTATTGAGACAGGTATTTATTTCCGTGTGATGCGCTAGGCAGCAAATTGCAAATCAACCTTTCCTAAGGGACACGAAAATGCCTAATATTTGTTATTTGCGTTTCTTACAGAGGAAACTTTATTGGCAAAAAAGCATTCTAGCCTACCATTGAAAGAAACCAGGTATTAAGAGACCCACTTATCAAGCTGACAAATGATTATCATTATGAGTATATTGTTAATGATAAAGAGAATGACAATATTAATCATTTACAAAAGGAATAAATCATGTAATTTGATGAAACATCGGGGAATGAAACTATTGTAAAATTATAATGGTTCAATTAATGAACAATGTACTGTTGTAGAAAAAGAGCTGTTTGATATACATATATATATATATATATATATATATATATATATATATATATATATACATATATATATATATATATGTATATCAAACAGCTCTTTATATGTAATATTGTATGTTTCAGGCTCAAGCGATGGATTGAATGTACAGACAAAGTGAACCAATTATGTTTTTGAGTGTTTGTGAAGGAACCCTTTTCTTCTGATACAAATGGTGTGAAAACAAAACCTACTTTATCCTTTCTGCTACTCTTCCTGTATTACTATTGTTACTTTACTAAACCCCCAGAAACGGGGCCCTAAAAATCCATATACTGCACACAAGTAAGACATGAAAATCATATGGCACGTCAAAATAAAGCATATGGCATCTGAAAATGAAACAAAATACCATAATTGAATTTACCTTGCACTTAATCGGCAAACAAAACTAAAATCTAGAAATCCACTGTATACCCTAGAAATGTTATGCTGACAAAGGTTTTTGCAGGGCTTGTGATTTCATGTCATTTTTCCACGTTCGTCGTGACGGATAATAGTTTTACATTTTACGTAAAGCCTTGGCTGCTTCGGTGCGGTGAATGCAGGTTTCACAACCGCCAATATACACAACTGGAAAGGGAAGCTTTGGATTAGCTAGCTGTCACATCATGTATATATATATATATATATATATATATATATATATATATATATATATATATATATATATATATATATATATATATATATATATACATACATATATATATATATATATTTATATATATATATATATATATATATATGTTTGTGTGTGTGTGTGTGTGTGTGTGTGTGTGTGTGTGTGTGTGATGCCAGGAGAAACATTCAGGCACCACAACCAAAATAGAGAGTCAAATTTCTCCAAAAAAAATATTCATTGAGCTCATACTTCGGGAAATTTGAATGTTGCACATTCAAGTTAAATGTTATAAAACATATCATACGCAAAAGTGTATCTTTTGATGTTGAGAGTCTTGAAAAAATATAAACCCATACCTCTTACATGGATTGCGAAACAGGCCAAGCCTATATTAATCCCTCTCCATGCCACAGAAGATGTGTATACTTGTCTACCTACTTGTTAGTCTCTGATGTTGTTTTAAAACTAAAATGACAATACTAGGCATCAGTGTATTGACATATGTAAAAGTCTCAGAAATTCTCTCAACTTATCACGAATCCGCCATATAAATATAATTACCTTCATGAAAAAGTTACATAGATTAATTGCTTGTTTAAGGACATGCTTAGATTCCTAGATTTCATAATGTTTAATCGTGCCCTGTGAATTAACGGATATAACGAACACATGGAGACACTCGTTAGCCGCCCAAAAGAAAACAAAGTACAAATAATCATAGTCAAGTAAAACTAAAAAATTGGTAAATAAAAAACAATTAACTAGCGAATGATTGACACAAAAAGCCAATTTGGTCAATCATATGTTTCATCGATCTGTGTGGGGTGGTTCGGGGATTGTGGACATGTTTGCTGGCAGCAAGGAAGCGAGTATATATGCTTTCATCCCAAGAACCATTCAATGTATTATTCCCTTCCCATTGCATGTCCTTTTCCCGCATTATTCAGTTCTTGGCGTATGAAATAAAATGCAATCCCCATTGCAAGGAGAATAAAAAAGGCAGCACAAATGCTTGTGCAATACCTCATTCGCGACGGTTATAAAGAAACGTAGGTGTATTTATGGCATTTTCAAAAAAAAGAAAGAAATAAAAGGAAGAAAAAGGAAAAATGAAGAAAAGTCATAATATATATATATATATATATAGCTCATGTATTGTATTGGATTTTTTTCCCTTGACAAATTCGCCATTAACCTGGGCAGCCTTCAGGCTCAGACGTTGAAACAAGCAAAAACCACTTTGAAAGATGCAAAAAATAAAGAGAAAGCTGCAGAATCGATCTTGTAAAAAGCACAGAAAGGGAAAAAGACCACCCGAGATTAGTGAAAAACGAACATTACATTATTCCAGGAGCCCACTTTGGAAATAAATGGCCAGATATTGACAGATTTGAAATAGCTGTTATACCCAGGTACATCGTGTTGAAAATATATGTAACAAAAAGCAGATAAATGGTGCATTGTGTGATGTTTCAATAAAAATACTGACATCTTGTTGGTTATGAAAATTGGAGCAAGTTTAATTTTAGTTTCTTTCAATTTTTTTAATTCTATATAAAGTATAATTTTTTGTGTGTTCTATTTCATTTGATTTTTAATTACTTCTTTTGCTACTTAAGTTTTTTTTTTGTTTAATTTGAAATGATGTTTCTGTATTTGATTTTTAGTTAGGTTTGTTTAGTTAAATGTATTTATTTTTAATTTGTTTATTTATTTATTTATTTATATGTTTGTTTGTTTGTTTGTTTGTTTGTTTGTTTGTTTGTTTGTTTATTTATTTATTTATGTATGTATTGGTTTGTTTGTTTGTTTTCTTTTGTGTCTTTGGAAAATGTCTGAATACAATATATTCGAATATTTGTAATCTTTAAAAATGTTTAAAAAGAACAACTGATATTTTTAACTGATATTTTAAACTGAATTGATAAAATGAAGCTTAGGTAAAAATATTACTACTGTGACTGTTATATATATCGATTAATAATGCATATTAAGTTGACTTAGATTATTTTGTTTGCCAGAATTTTCACATTGTTATAAAATGAAAGCAGATGAATATTACTGTTTATATATAAACTTGTAGCTTGGACCACCGGTCCCGAGAAGAAAAAAAAGCTGAAGCAGCAGCATGGAGTCGCAATGCGTGACTGTACAGCACTTTATACGCAAATGAAAGTAGAAGAGCTGCTGTACAGCGGCTCTATGAATGGCTGTCTAGCAGCAATAAAACAGAATTTGAGAACGAGTGAGTCACAGTACCGTCGCTGTACAGCAGCTGTACAGCTGCTCCATATACTGTTACCTTGCTGCATGTGGACTGAACTTGTAGAGCCGCTATACGGTGGCTCTATGAGTGGCTGTACAGTCACACTATGCATTTATGTATAAAAATGCTGGATAGCAACAATAGTGCGACTCCATGCTGCTGCTCCATTTTTTTTTCTAGTGGGTTGGTACCAATTTGGCTTGGTCCCGATCTGGTTGGATACTGAAAAGTTGTTTGGTGTCGCAACGGCTGTGGGGTCCTGAAATGATTTGGTACCGAAGTACCCTGTAACCGCCATATATATCACGATGCTGCCTATTATCGCTTCCTCAGTTGTAAACAAAGATTTGAAGAGGATGTATTTTGATATTGTATTGACCAATTGTAACAAAAAGTGTGCAATGAGTAGCAACCACAACATGTAGACTTCGCTGAAAAATTGGGGTCATTATGCATGTGCATGGTTGACGAAATGCTGTGAAAACAGATAGGTGCATGCCATTTGTTTCCCTGTGATACACTATGCGATCTTTGATCAGCGATCAGAGATCTCTGCAGTGTCGTTAAGCAACAGTTAAGGTATTTTAGTACTGATTACTTTCACGGTATGGAAGGAAAACTTAAATATTAAGTGACGCATGAATTTTATCACAGTTGGTGCTGTATTGTAAACGTTAAACACGATTTTAACTAAGATCGACAAACCCTTGCATCGATTGTAGCTGCCGCATACATTATTGTCTTGAGCTAGTTACCAACGTAACGTAAGGACGTGCTGCCGAAAATTTAATTTGTCTCGT
This sequence comes from Hermodice carunculata, assembly GCA_964020975.1. NCBI lineage: Eukaryota > Metazoa > Annelida > Polychaeta > Eunicida > Amphinomidae > Hermodice > Hermodice carunculata. The sequence continues at coordinate 2,778 of CAXHWN010001143.1, read as the reverse complement.
TCTTTTTCAGTAAAAACATGGAGATGATATAGCTCCAAGGTAAAAGATAATCGTTCTAATTAGAGAAATTGCCTTGCTCTAGGAGTGACACAGAGAATGTGTGATATTGTGTCCAAGTTGGATGGCGAAGTCACACATGCATGTTCTACCCGTAGCTGCTGAATTTGAAAATAGGGCAGGGCCTCTGCTATGCTGTCGCTGTTCTGGCCACAATGGCATATGCTAGGATACATGTATATATTGAAAATAAATTTGGAGGATAATCTATGCACAACTCACACTGACCTGGTCATCATCAAAACACTGTAGTCACCGACTATTTTTCTCGATTTTTTTTTCAAAACACACGCGAAGGATTAAATGTTATAATTACGTAATCTGATTGCGTGAGAGCATCTGTGTGAAAATGTAATAGCCCCTTTTGTCAATATTGATCTCTAATCAGTGAAGTCACTGGCTCCGCCTGATTCTCTTGTTGCCTAAATTTAATTGTGTCTTACCGTGAAAAATATGATAAAACGACCTCCCATTATACATGTATCTCATTGCTTGTTATCACGACACACCTGTGTACATCACCCAACATCAATTATGCAATTTTCCAGTTTCAACCCGTTTTCTTGTTTTTGTTTTTGAGCTTAACTCTCACCTGTTGTGAAAACTATCTTAGACATCCGTGGAACTGGGGCTCCCAAATCACCTGATTCTATTTCTAGATACATGTGGGGCTCTAATCTGTAATCTGTTTTTAGATCACGTGGAATTTCCTCTGATCTATCGTAGGGCTAGGGCTGCACTAGGTTTGGGGCTAAACTAGATTTGTAGTTAAAGTAAGGGGGGGGGGACTATTTATTGACTCGCATATATCGTAAATTATGGTACGCCTGTAAAACTAATTTACTTGGCAAAAATGAACGTAGGAATTGAAGCTTAAATGACGATTCTTGTTTCAAGATATCATCTTTATTTTATTCCATCGACTGGTTCCCATCCACAGTCAGCCACGCAGATCTCTTCCACTCAGACCCAGACTCAGACTCAGAATTCTTTTATTTCACCGTAAAACGCACATATACAAACGCATATAATATGAGATTCAATACATGTATGTAGCAGGTGAGGAGACTCCCATCAAGGCGAGATCCTCCGCTATCATGGCAGCCACCTTGCTTATAGTTAAGACTTGACAAAATTTTACATGAATACTCTCATGTCAAGAAAAAAAAACAGGCGAGGTGGCCCGCTTATACCTGACAAACGTTCGTCATTCAAAAAGAATAATATTGAAAAGCAAGATCATGTCTGTAAGAGCCGGAGACTCGTGAACATTTGGGAGGAGCTCCGGGCGACTTTAGTCCATGTTAGATATCCGTGACTGTTCAACTGCATGGAACATGCTTTGTGTAAAACATTAGCTCAACAAAATGAAGATTATGCAGTTTTATGAAGTAGAAATTATATGTTCGTGGAAATCGGGACATGCCGTAATTTTTCCTACCATTTATCGATAAACATTGTCATTGGTGAGAGACCATTTTGTTTGTAAAGACTTTTTTCTAAAGACACAACTTAAGCCAATAAGTAACTTGAAAACAAAAGAGGATAGTGCCAATTTTCCATGATATTGTCTCTAAAATGGCAAATTTAGAAAATTAAAAACCGGGTTATGCGAACAAAACACAACGTGTCAGAATCGTGTAATACTATATATATAAATATATATATATATATATATATATATATATATATATATATATATATATATATATATATATATATATATATATATATATATATATATATATATACGTTTTTCCTTGTAATTCAAACAACCTTGGACTTAGTTGATCGCTTCAAATGAAGGAATGTACAACCCAATATTGTTCAATTTGCAGGACAAAAAAAATTATAAAACAAAAAACCGGGGGGTTAAAACAATCTCAAAAGTTGATAAATTGCTTCAATGATATTTTAGTGAATTTTTAGGATATCAGGCCCTAAGTGGACACAAGATCCTTTAGACTTGATGGACAATTTTCGTCGCTTTCATGTAAATATCTTGTATACATCGTAAGACTAACTCATCATTGCTGGCAATGTAAATAAACACTTCCCGTATGCCTTGTAAAATTATCATCATTATGAGTATTAGTCTTCATCCTTGTCACAAGCACAAGGTGTCATATGATGTCCTTGTGGTCATCAGCTCGTCTTTAGCGACTGCTTAATCATCATACAAACAGTTATATTGTGACTCAATGAAACCTTTCTTTGTGACAGCAGTATTCAAGCCCGGCTATTATTTGGTGGTGGTGGTGGTGGTGGTGGTGAGGTTATGGCGCACTCCTTTTTCCTTTCACATTTAATAGTATCTTATGGAATGAGAAAAATATTTGAAGGCTGTATGACAAAAGTGATACACATACGACTGTGAAGAACATTTTCTATCACACTGAATATTAAAGTGTGAATTTAGCATTTTAACATTTTTTCATGAATATTTTTTAAACGGTATGCTGAACAGAGCAAGCTCTGTGTTGTCTTTTCCAAGATACTTTAAAGTACTCGGAAGACCCTAGGAGGCACCCTTGACAAATCACTACAAGGACTGTTTCTTTGAAGATTGGTGCCACATGGTTGCTATAAGTAACCAATTAGGTATCGTATTTCTGACAACGTTTCCTAAAAGGTTCTCTGGAGAACCTTCTTTAACTGTTTCGATGCCAACTACAGACTAAAGTAGAAGCGCTCTCAGTTATATTAAGCATGATGGATCTG
>CAXHWN010001142.1:0-10000 GCA_964020975.1 Hermodice carunculata | reverse complement strand
AATAGTTTTACAAGCATAATTTCCCACATTTGTAGATTATGCATAACAAAAATCAAAGAGAAAGGTCAATAGGTAGGAGAATTATTGTGAAAATCAAGTTTACGGAAGCGACGGTAACAGAGGATCTCGTCCATCCACTAAAAACTGAATGACAGGAATGCATAAAAATACTAGTTGTTTCATGAAAAGTATCCAAGTTACTGATGCCAAGAATTACAAAGATATCTATTTTGTGTACTGCCTTTCAAAAAAATAAATTGTTTCCATCGGAACATGGGTGGTCAAAATGGAAAATTCACCTTATAAAACAAACAGGAAAGCATACACTGTGTGCAGATGGAGGTGCCTTCACATCTTCCCATGTTTCTTTTATACACTTGAAGCACTCATCAATCAAAGTGCATTCAGCACATGCCTGAGGCCAGGCAACTGTGGGAATAATGAAGAGTACACAGCAATACATTGGCAGCACATGTACTGATGTGCCGGTCACTGGCTATTCTGTGCCACTGGCCTGCAGTCAAATCCTGCATGTACCCAGTGCCAAATACACATGACCACTCACCCTCTCCTCCCCACTCACCTCTCAGCTCATGGTTTTTTGCCCCTCCCATTTTACGTCATCTTCATGGTAGGCTATATCCAAACGAACCTGGACAATAGGATCTGCACAAGGTGTAAGGATCCCCCTTTTGGCAAGGTGTTCTTGCAATTTTTCTACAGATACATGTGCTTGCACTGTTGGGAAACGAATTTGGTAATGGAGATTGAGGAATCAATTTGATTATTTTGAAAAAGTACAAAAATTATGCAAGATTGTAAATGAACCTGCATTGTCAATGAATCAGTTACTGCCAGTCATGCCAAGCTAATAGCCAGGATCACTTCTGTCAGCTCTATGTTGACCTGCTGTTAACTATTTGTCACAACAAAGTATGAAAGTCTCCTGATCCATGAACATGGACTTCCGTGTTGTAATGATAAATCTTGAATACCACAAGTATGTATACAACAGATATTGAAATTAATGGCATGTACAGTGAATTTATTTTTCACTCGACTTGTTCTTTGTAATTTGCATCTGGAAGGTTTTGATCATTATGATGATAAAAACAGGTAATGCCAGTGTGGTCATGTAACAATGCTGGCTGACTGTCTCTCTGTGTGATGTCATCAGTCAACCATACATACATACAACCATACATACATACATGCATTGGACTGAAGATACTCATCAGAAAATTGAGTATGAAATTTTTTCCTGATTGCCAACACTACATACATACATACATACATACATACATACATACATACATACATACATACATACATAATCATGGACTGAAGATACTCATCAGAAAATTAAGTATGAAATTTTTCCTGACTGCCAACACTACCAGTATCCATACACTGCTTATAAAAACCTCCTGCTGTATAGTGACCATGTCAGGCTCTCCTTCTGAACCTAAATTTTAAATCGGTTTTTGTTTCTTTATTGACCAGTGCCTTAATTCAAAAGACCAATTCTTTAGCCCTTTCCTTACTGGGTGCAAGTATCTCCATCCCTGCAGGAATCATTTCACTGGTTCCAGATTCAAAATCCTCATGAAAAGAATGTGCATTCAAGTACCAACATACCACGTCTTATGAAAGTTTTTTTTTTTTTTTTTTTTCAAAAAATGATGCAGGTCAACAACTTTTGTGCAAAAAATGCTCAAGTAAAGCTGTTGATTTTTATATGTGACCCTTCAAGAGTTAAGAAACTGCCTTATAACGGGACGATACTCTGCCTGTTTATGTGCATGTCATTTACGCCTGCTAACAAAGAGTACCACTCACTAAACCTGTGGCAATTTGTGGAGTCTATAGTGTTGTCTTTTGATATGCTTTACTTTTTCATGTATGTATCAAATCACTGAAAACAATATGGAAAAACTGTAATTGAGGATATGTGAAATTGTTTTCATTTTTTGGTAACTTTTTGGAAAATTGCCGGCCCCGAGCAGGTCAACTAATTGCATGACCCTACACATACATGGTATTCTGTCTGACCAAAACCTCCTATGGGGTTTTCAAATGACTAACTAGTGGTCAGGAGATCCAGACAGACCACATCCGGATCCACCACCAAGCAATGACGAATGTCCACCTCTCCTGTCCCCCTCCCCCCCCCCCCCCACTGTATCACTGTCTGCCTTGACCCACTCTGCGGTTTTGCTGAATAATTTAGGGCCCATTGACACCACTTGATGACACACGGCCTGTTACGATCACACCAAACCACTGGTGGCCTGGATCATAAACACAGTCTGGGAGGACAGGATCACACTGGCAGCAGTCCCTGTAACCAGCTTTGAGCACCAAACAGATAAACCCTACAGGGGACAACATCAAGGTTGACACACTTTTCAACAGGACCATCCATCAAGATGCCACTCAAGACATTTATCTTTACAAGGTGCTTGTTCCAGAGTCCTGGATCCTTACTGTATTCTCTACACTGATCAAGATCTTAGATTTTTACCTGATCCCTCCCTCAAAATAATGTGGACATCTGTCTGGAATTTTCACTCATAACCCCAAGGTTCTTGCAACAGGAAGCATGTTTGTCTTCACAAGCCAATTTTTCAGTGTCCTCAGGTGCATGTACAGACCGGTACAGTTTTGTAACTTGACAAGTATTTGAGATCCAAGGGCAAATTTCTTTTCCCTACCAGCCTAAATGTACATTGACATGCATACAAAATATGTCATTTTGAAAAGGCTCCAACTATTTTTCCTTCGTTGTCCAAGTTACAAGCTTAAAAATGTTTGTGGGATCAGTATCATATCCTATATAAAATAATAAAAGCTGATCTCTGGTTAACTCAAGGACAATCCTCCTGATACATTCAGTGACCTTCTGGCTCACTCATTCATGATCCTCTGGCTCATTCACTGATGATCTTCTGGCTCACTCACTGGTTATTCGACAATGATTTTCTGACTGACCACTGATCATCCTCTGGCTCACTCATTGGTGATCATTTGGGTCATCTGACAATGATCTTCTGACTGATTCACTGATCATCCTCTGGCTCATTCACTGATGATCCTCTGGATCGCTCACTGATGACCCTAGGGGCTCATTTAACTGTGATCCTCTGACTCACTCACAGTCACAGATGGCTCATTACATTCATGATGATTGTCTGATGCTGTCAATGATGCATCCAGCCTTCATAATTGACATCACAAGGTATGGTCTGCCATATAAATTTTCAGGCAAAGAAGTTCTATCCTGTGGGCATAGCTTATTCACAACTGAAGCCTCTTGTCACATTATCTTTCCTAAAAATCTTGCCAACCATGCATTTTTCATCAGACCCTCTGGTTATATGCATTAATCTAACCCATTCTGTCAAAAGTGGCGATCACATTGGGATATTGTCTGCCCCCCCCCCCCCCATGCAAGTCTGCCATTTTTTTTCTTCTTCTGTCGAGTTTTGACTGCAAGTTTATATACGAAAAAAAAATAGATACCTTAGAAGGTATACTAATCTGCAATGAAAGCTACAGGAAGGAAAGAGGCTTAAAGTTCTGCTGAAGTCAACTTCATAATTATACTAGAGTGGGTTCATCAAACAAAGATTACGAAACACCTGATCCTTAAAAGCAATATGCAGGCCTGCGATGGCAGTCTCACGACTGCCACTACAGCACAACCAATCAAAATGCAGCAGTTTACGCTGGTCACTTCGTGCATTATCAGTCAGATCATATCAATCCCCCCCTTTCTGTCCATCCCAAACACTTTGCAGGTTTCTGTACCAAAATTGATTCCTTTATAAATTATTTGGCAGTGCCCATTATGAAATAATTTAAGCTGGCAGGATTGCAAGGTAGCGTATTAACCTGTTCATCATAACGAGACAACAGTCAACGTCAGACACCTGTGCAGGTGCACACCCAACTCGCACTGTTCATCTGAAAAGCTGCTGACACAGGACATGCTACCCTCAGATACCTAACGGACAAGCTCAGATACCTAACGGACAAGTCACCTTTAATTTTTTCTTCATATAATTAATCGGAAACCTTAGCAGGAAAATGAAGTTGAATATGGAGGAACTACGGATGGCTTTGAGCCAGAAGGAGTCAACTGTCCTCGTTGTAAACCAAGGTGTTACCACAGACATTATAATGCAATCCCAGCCCACCCAAATAATCAGTCTCTTTGGCAAAAATCTCCATTATCAAGCCATATTAATCAATTACCTGGACATCGATGGTTATGAAACTTGTCAATGGCAGTAAATAGATTTAACACTATTATTTGCCCAATATATTCCCACTGTGGGTAGTTTCCATTCAAGTGTATTGTGGTCCATTGGCCATGTGTATTGAAGAGACAGCCGGCCACATAGTAGCTCCATTACTGAATACCAGCACACGGCTGAATCGTTGATCAACATAACTGCAGGTCTTTATGTTCTAATAGATGCTGCAAGCCAGCACGAATTATGTTTGTAGGTTTACTAATATAAACTGTCAACCACCCCACATCAGCAAGTGCAAATATTTTGATGTTGGAGACTTGGTTATTTTTACCGACTTAATTTTCCTGTGTGCAATATTCTTTTTTGAGTGTGCGCAAGAATAGTTGAAGGCACAATAATGGAGTTATTTGGACAGACCCAGTCTTCTATTTCATCCTGTTTTCAAAGGCCATGATCTCATGTGTCAGCTCACCTGATTGTGCTACCTTCAGTTGGCATTAGAACTATGAGGTTTGGTTGCATAAGTAAGTCCTGTTGACAATCTGCACATGCACACTGTTTTTGTTTTGTTTTTTTAAAAGGGGAAGGGGGTGAAATATAATCTAGTTTCCAAGCCCTGGCTGGATAAATTACAAAACCTGCTGGTTTAACAGCAGGTCAACCGCTTGGATGGAGACAGCAGTAGTTTCTGAAGCTGCCACATTACTGGGTGACAGAAGTGGCAATTTGGGCCTGAAACAAGGCTCATTGTGACCTTACCCTGACCACCAAACCAAAAGCAACCCAAACCTTTAACCCACCCTGGCACCCAGCCAAAAGTCCACTGTCCCAGTGCATGCATGGGACCCTGTTATTACCATTGGCTGAAGAGTGTACCTGAGGATGACACCAATCCTGTAACTGTTTTACCCTAAGTGGGGTGATCTGGGTGGTGGTGGGGTAGGGGGAAGAAACTAAACTACTTTGTATTAATCAAACCATATTTTTCCAAATTCAATAAATAAACAAAAAGATTCATATATATGTTCTTTTGATGATCATGTCATATTGGACTCCGCCAATGGCAACTGAGGGGATGAACACCGTTCAAAAAATCTCTTTTTTTGTGTGTCAACATCCACAACTTCACTGTATTAAGTATGATGTTACAGAGTACGTCAGTGATAACTCACCACAATGAAGAGGAAGCCATTTGTCTGGAGTAAAAGTGCTTACCTTTGTTTTTGTTTTCTAGTGCTCCATTATGAATCCCTTATCAGTGCTCCGCCCACACCTTTCCTGTGTTGTCAACGGACTAAATGTCCAGAGGCAGAAACTCAAGGTAACAATATACCATTGTGATCTTCCTTTGACTGTGACAGCTATTTGATTTACACATAATGAAAACAACATTGGCAAATTATTTTGAAATATTTCATTAACTGATCAGACAACGGGCTGATTTCTATGTGCTATCTCATGGTATTTAGGTACGTGACAGAGGGGGGGGGGAGGCAGCAGGAACTCACCAGAAAACTTCACTAATAAATAGCGCAAACTATCACTGCCAATTCCGGAAATCTTAGAAATGAGAATTCTACCCAAATTAATAATGTCAGTACCCGTCAGATGGATCTTTCCTATGGACCAGAGAGGCATTATTTCACATTGAGAGGCTTGAATGAAACAATCCATTGCTTTTATTTGTGGGTGCCCTACCTTCACACGTTAAAAGAAACAAAAATCCCTATGTGCTTCAGGTATTTCTTAAACCTGTAACTATGCACACATTAAAATATGTCACGTCAGGAACTTCGAGTCTGTCCACCCCCTTGTCAGTTCTGTTGTACTTCTGGGACTTTTTGATGACAAACCTTCAGCCAACTGGCTGCTGGTGAAAACCCCTTCCAAAACAACCAAGTTTGGAGGCAAAAACAGGGTTAAATTGGAGCTGTGTGTACTTCTTAGGCTACAAGGTACAAAAGCACTCAAGTTTATTTGACGACAAGTGAACCAGATAATAGGCCTTGGAGTCTGTCCTCAGATGGATACTGTAAGCCAGGCCTTGATTGACCTTTATACCTGTTTTGAACCATGTAAGCCTCCGGTACAAAACTTTCTGCGAAACTGACCCAGTAAACTCTGAGTTGAAAAAAGAACTGCATACAAATAAATGTCATATTAAAAATAAACTGAGCCTAAATGGGATTCATTTGAATGAATGGCTGATGAGAAATGAGCTTTTCATCCAAGTGTCACCGCCACAAATGACAGACTGAATATAAACCCTGTGGGCTTATTGCCCAAATCCCGTCCAATTAAAATCCATACAATCATATTTTCCCACTGCATTTCCTTCACCATTGACACAACATGCACCCCAATTATCAATTAACAGTTTCATTCCAGGTTGCAAAAGAAGAAATTTCAATACGAGCACACAGATACAAAAGATGGTACCTGACATGATGACTTTTGTTTCCCTATTTCCTATCACTTTTCACCCCTGGATGCATGACGAACTACTCAAACAGCACACCTTTTTTCCCTTTCACTGGAACAACTGTTACAATCAACCCCAGCCAGGCCTGAATGCCCATTGTGCCAGTGCCCACTAACTGGCAGCTATTCTCAAGAGATACGTTGTCAAAATGCTCCCCTGTGGTGTTGTGCCTACCAACCTGACAAAGAGGCCTTGGATACCTTTAATGCCCCTCCTCTGTACTGCTGGGGCATCTCACTTTATTGACTGGTCTATACAAGTGAAGCACAACTTGAAACAAGGCCCCTCATCCTCATTAGCTGTTAGGGCGAGGAAGCTGTTATCTCCTTAACCCACCAGGGACATGTCCACAGCTCTTCCTGAGTGCTCTCCTGGTACCCTGGACATACTGCACACTGAGTGCACACCCAGTGGGCAGGGCATATTGCACTCTGAGTGCTTTGAGGTGAGCTGTAGATTGATCACCACTTTATCACTCTAATTGAAAACAAGAAGCTGACAATATTTAGCAAATTGAATCTTTTGTGGTAATTTTTAAAGGAAAAAGTTGCATGTTGACACGTCTGATAGACTCTCCCGGTTTTCATCATTTTTATAAAAAGTGATAGCGCTTCAAGAACATTCCGTGGCCATTTAATTCTTTCAGTGCCAAACTTTGGACTGAGTCAGCAGCTTTTCTCTGGAACTATGGGCATGGTGGTACTTCGATGAAAGGTCTTTTTACGAGGAATATGAATGAGATCCTAATGATAATTCTCACTAGTTTAACTTAAGTAGATTGACTATATATGCGATTAGCACTGAAAGAGTTCAGACTTTCACATCTTTGGGAAACACCAAGAGGACAGTCAGTCTGTGTCAATTGAATGACCTGGAGGCTAGCAGATCCCCCTTAACCTCAATACCCCTGTAAGATGCTTCAACATTTGTTGGATGTAGCAGGACCTCTGTCAGCTTGTCTGTCACGAATCTCTGCTATGTCACTCCCAATACTGCCTTGGAGGATGCTTTAATTTTTGATGTCATTGAAAAGAATATTACAAAAATACATACAACAGAACACACTGGGTGTTCCCAGTGAACTAGCTCAATTCACACAAGCCTTCCAAGTCAGTTAGCCCAGTTAGGCAGGGGAGACTGCAAGTGGCCTCAAGAAATTTTGCCCAGTTAGACAGGAAAGACTATGGGAGGCCTCCAACTAAACTGGTCCAGTGATGCAGGAGGGAACACACAAAGCTTCCACATACATCTGTCCAGTTAAGCAAGACCACAAGGCCTCCATGCAAACCGGCCAAGAAAGGAAAGAAAGAACACACTGCAGATTCACGTAAACTCATCCACTTGGGCGGGAAAGACCATTAGGTTTCCATGCAAATCACCCCAGTAAGGCCGGAGAGACCACACAAAGCTCCAAGTAAGCTGATGCGGTTAGCCAGGAAAGACTATATTCACGAGGCCTCCAAGTAAACTACCCAGTCAGGCAGGAAAGACTACACAAGGATTCCAAGTAAACCTGCCCAGTTTGGCAAGAAAGACCACCTGAGGCATCCATGTAAACTGGCCCAGCAAGGAAGGAAAGAACACACACGGCTTCAAGTAAACCTGGGCAGTTAGGCAGACACGACCACGAGGCCTCATCATGATTCAAAATTCATCTGCCCCTCAGGCCTGAGATATGGCCCCTGGCCCCCCCCCCCCCCTTTTTTTTTTTTTTAATTTTGACTGTTGGCCCTCAATTATATCCAATCAGAGCAAGTGGTGGATGGCCTGTGGGAAGTGTGCAAAATACCTAGCCACTTTAACTTGGAGACTAAACCTCACAACTCAACATGAACTATCAAGATGTCCGTTGATGTGATGCTAACGAAACACTCTGAAATTAGGAGACCTTAAAGTGAACTGTGGTGACTTTTCTTGCATAATCACTTTTTCCTTACAAAAGGAGACAGCCTGACCAATTACACTAAACTAACATAAAATTGATTCTACTGTATCCTGAGCAGGAAGAAAAGATGATCATAATATAACAAAAGTTTGATGTAACATATATGGTAGTAATCACTGTTAACAAAGTCATTTATGCAGTCTCCTATCAGTCAGGTGGAATTAGTCTGGGAATCGGACTTTCAGCCAGCCCCAATTACATGTATCGAAAGTAAGCATAATAGCAGGAGTCAATATAGCCACTGGGTAGCAGCAAAGGAAGCCAGACTGACCGGAAAAGCCACAACCTTAGTCTTTAATTCCGCTGCATTTGCAATTAGAATGTTTCATTCGGTCCTGATTGCCTTGCACAATGTAATAGGAAGTGGGAGGCCTCGGGTGGTCCCACCTACTCCCCAGCGCCTGAAGTTTTACTGTCCACACCTGCCCAGACAAATAACCATTATATGCATAGTCAATGTCACTATCAAAGTATGTGTACAAACCACACACTTGTAAGTATCATCAGGAAATAGCTCAGCTAAACATTTGAATGTGCTGGTGTGTTTTATGGCTGTTGATATTTTCGGAGAAGAAAAAGTGTTGCTCAAGCTACTGGGCCACAATACAATGTAAAGGGAAGAGCAAGAACAGAGGGCTTCTACTGCTCTCCTGTAGAGGGCATTTCCAGTCAATCAGGGCTAGAGTTGTGTTTTCCCATTACTTTTCATTGTAATTTACAGCCTAGTAACTTTAAAAACCACTCGTTGCAGAAACAGCAAAAATTGTGTGGTAAAATTATGTATAAAGCTGAAATGTTCACATAAATTTTATTCTTGCAGCTTAAAAAGTAGTCTTTTATTAATTTGAGGTTAATTTAGCATGGAATCAATGGGAATACACACATCTCTCTCTCTCTCTCTCTCTCTCTCTCTCTCTCTCTCTCTCTCTCTCTCTCTCTCTCTCTCTCTCTCTCTCTCTCTCTCTCTCTCTCTCTCTCTCTCTCTCTCTCTCCTCTCTCTCTCTCTCTCCTCTCTCTCTCTCTCTCTCTCTCTCTCTCTCTCTCTCTCTCTCTCTCTCTCTCTCTCTCCTCAACACACACACACACACACACATTCATGTGGAAGAACTGTAAAGCAGTGCATGAATGGCATATATGGTCCCCAAACAGCAAGGCCATGTGGTCTCTCACAAAACTTGCAGTCTCAATAGAAAGGTTGATCCATGGGCACTCCCTTGTCACACAGGAGATGCACACATGAACATGTAATGTGGCTCGTTTATAGCATATTAGAACCTTTTAAATCTAGCAGACACCAATCCCTCCCACAAGATT
>CAXHWN010001141.1:0-12000 GCA_964020975.1 Hermodice carunculata | reverse complement strand
GGCGGCAAAACTTGCTGGTTGGTTCAAACAAACAAACAAACAAACAAACAAACAAACAAACAAACAAACAAACAAACAAACAAACAAACAAAAAAGACCATTTTGCAGTTTTCAATTCTCTCAGTGGAACAAGGCAAACCTGGATGCGTGGGACCTTAGTTTCTACTCACATCGCAACAAATTAGCTTCCAGTGGGGAGAGAGCTGTGTGCCCTCAGCGAAAATTAGTGACATTATAAATCGTTAAACAAGTACATCAGGTATACCCAAACACAACTGGAGTGGCATACAAGAAACATAAGAGACAATAGTGAAGATGCGTGGTGGCAAAACCAGATGAAATGAATACTTTACTCAAAGTAAGGAATACTCATGGATTGCCAAAGAAAATGCAACCTCTTTATATTTTGAGTGGGTTTCTGTATGTATGTTTGGAAAATTGATCCATTATCTATAATGTATTAAAATAGCCACCTGATCGTTATTGTCAATGTTGTCTTTGTGCATATTGCATGCTGCAGATGTGAGTGCTCAGAATCTGCAATATATCTTGAAACTGAAATGTATGTTCAGAGATATTCCAAACATGTGACCCAATCGGAATAACACGCAAATAATTTCACACCTGTAATAGGTTAATTGGGTTCGTTTGTGTAATATAATGTTACAACTCAGCAAGCCTGGTTGCAGCCTGATTTATTCATGATCCCTCAAGGCATTAAACCATTATAAAATCACGAGGAATGCTACAGAGATATGCACTTCATGGGGGTAATATTTTCTCACTACTAGTTTTACTTTTATTCAAACTCTTAGAGTACTAGGATCCTGATAGAGTTGTTAAGAAAAATTACAAAGAGACGCAGTCGGAATATGTAACTATGTTTATATCTAGACATGAAGATGCATTTGACCTCTCACGTTGTACAACTTATGCTTTCTCTGATTTAGCTGGCTGTAAAAGTATCACCAGGGTAAATGAGTGAAAACAACCTGGTTTTGTCCCTATAGATTAAGTGTGTTTTAAATAGGCCCAATATTTTGAAACGCACATTCAGTTTCCACATATACTAATAATTACGCCTGGCTGGATCATTTGGAGGTCAGTGATAACTTTGAGATAAGTAATAAATGTATTGATGACTTAAGTTAGGCCTATATTGCATCAGGATTAAATTCCCGTGGAAGTCAAGGTTAAAGCAACAAGAGTAAACCCATGCCGTAACTTAGAGAAAGTGCTACACCATAGATATAGAAGACATGTCACGAGAGGAAGGTGAGTAACAGTGACACTTGCTATGGCAATACGTCAAACACCATTCATGTTATTTGCCGATACTTGGACCTGCCAATGGTTTTTTTTTTTGTTGTTGTTGGTTTGGGTAGTGTTAATCATACCAAACCTTGTAAACCTGCAGCCTTAATAAGGCTACTGAATAACAAGTGTCTACACTGCAAACAAAAACGATACTACCAATCCTGTCTTCTCTAAAACTATAGATACTTTGGTAGTTATATTGAATGTCGATTTTCAAGAATTAAGGACAGGTTATACACCAAAAACCTTTGTATGGTCGATTTTCAGATTTTAACAGCTTTCACAAGATGAATGTCCTTTCTATATTTTGTCAAAATTTTAAGCTTTTAACCAAAGTAGAAATACGATTCACAGCCATGTGGACACCCGAATGTGCATGTGTGATTCTTTTGGCTTCCAGCAGCCAAACGGAACAATGCCACCCGCCAATCATACTTAATAGCCTGCCACAAGGCTACAGGTAGCAACGGCCCATGGCAAAAGAAAAGTGGTATCACGGCGGTATGCCGAAAATGTGTTTGTGGGCAGGGGAAAGATGCATACATGCTTAAAAATCATAGCTTTAGTTATTTACTTTAGAGTTATCTTGCTTGTTTTGCGTTCTAATGAAGGAAGAATTTAAATGTTCAGGAGGAGCGGGAATAGTCAGACGATGTCCCTTCAAAGGCTGTGCCGCGACTGATTACCCCAGTGGTCATGCACACCAAAGCCAGGCGTATAAAAAACTGTCACTTTAATCAACAGTACCCACGTACACAACAATATTTTATGGAAACCCAGGGATGAGTAAATAAAAGTACAAATAAACACATCAAAAGAAGCATTAACGTGAACAAAAGAGAAAACACACAAAATTGCGATACAAAACTCTGGTTGGAAAGAGAAATAAAACTCATTGAGAAAATAACTACAAAATAATGACAAGCTAAATAAGTAAAGTACAAACAAGCTAACTGCATAAAGTATACAGATACGAGTAAATACAATAAAACACTATCCCTAAAATGGGATGAAGAGGCAGGGGGCGGAAGACCACACCCGCCGTCCATCCACTGACCACCGTTGGCCACCCCACTGAAGCAAGGCAACACAACTTTCGTTGCCAGGCTTGAAGTCAAGGGGCCCGAAGGGCCGCCGCGTGACGTCACGCTTTTAAGCCAGATTGTCGCTGTCGCCGTTTGACAGATCGCTGTACTATGTTTTCCGCATCTCAAAGGCTCTTTTATTCATGTGATTGGCCAATAATTGATTGAAAACCTCACCAAATGTTACGGGACGATGTTTTTACATTTTGTACAAATATCAGCTCAATTTGAGCAAACGGTATTGTTTCAGAGGCAAAAGATCAACATCAAAGGCCTTTGAAGCTTGTTTCCTCAGAAAGGATAATGGGACAAGAACCCCACTTAAGAATGGTTATTCCAAGAAAACGGCTGGGCGAAATTTAATCTGCTGACCGGCTTTTTGATTCTGTAATGTCTGAACTGCAAAAACAATTCAGCGATTTTCAATTTTTTGTTGTTGTTTTTGTATGAAATGAAGAGAATGAACATCATGGGAATCAAAGGGAATATTGAAACGTCAAAATTTAAGGATAGATAACAGAAAAACTAAATCAAACATAAGAAATCGCAGGATTGTTTTTTGTTGCCAATATGACAGAATTAAGATGCAAGTGTAATTATGATTTTGTCACAAATAATTAGTAACTTATATCGACATTTATGGGGTGGATGCTTTGCAGTCAACTTTCAATTGTTTATTCAACAAGTAATATCACAGACACCCAAATACGGGCCATATAATTTTTTTTGGAGTATGACGATTACACACATATCATTTGTTATCATAACGCAAATACATTTTGTGCTAGGATTGATTAAAGTGGGATCTATTTTTGGTGTCTTTCCTGTTCTTAATAATCTGGTATTGGTACATCAATGCAAAGCACGTCGACAGTTGTGGACATTTGCAGTGCAAGAGTTTATTACGTTTTTCATGGTTAGATGTAATTAGGTTGATGGGCATTTGTTTAACCCAGTGGGTTTCCTCAGGGGTGTGCCAGGGTCCTTCTGCACTACGTTTGTGGTAGTTGGGCTAAGGTAAGCCTACTTGAGGATATGGTGTATGAAACGTATGGTGTATAATTATTCTAACACATGATGATAAACACAAAATGGCTTTCAGTATACCATGTTGGCCATTTTTACCAAATATGGCATTCCATTACAGAAGGAAAATGAGCCCTGCAGTATCTCAGACAATTGGCTCTACAGTCGGGACGACATCACTACTAAATATATTTCACTATACGCCGGACAATTTGCCTAATGATACATTGTTACAAAAAACAATGTCGGGTATATTTTGTACTTCATTTTAAAAACTATTCACGTAAATTATATCCTAAATTCACCTTTATTTGCGCAAAAAAAAGTTTCCAGCAATGAAAAAAATAAGACGATGTCATGAAGTGGGTAAAACAATCGTTGAAATTTTTTATTTAATTGTCATTCAACTGAGAAAAAAAAACAACTTCTGGCAACATTTGGATATTTATGGTGCTGCAGAAAGAAGAAAAAAAAAGATTTTCTGTCAGCAGACCATTGTTCACTGACGTGGTTACAGGACGATACAACCGGGAGAGACCATAATTAGAACTTTTATATGTATTCAGTGAAGTGTGCAAATCAATACACTGAATTGTGGGAGTCACGTGCATAAAGGGCCTAGTGCTAGTCTCAATTGCATTAATAAACAATCGTGGGAGCCATAGGGGCTATTTTCATTAATTTCGATATTGACATTTTCCATACTCTGAAATGAAACTACTAAGTGCGACTATTTTTTTTCTTTTCGTTTGCATGTCGTTTTAGAAAACAACCGACGTGCAGTTGAGGGATCATCCCGATATCATCCCGATATTGTCAGCACTAATATCAAATTATATTAGTTCATGCACCTGAGTACTCATCGTAATTTTGCCAGTGTTAACAGCTATGTTAGTGCCTCTTGTAATCAACAAGGTAGGGTGTGCAGCAACTTGACAAATCCTGATGTCCTAAAGACAGCATGTGATTGCATGGGAATCACATCCTGCTTTGACTTCTGCTAAAAACCTGACCATCTTGCCTTCTCAAAGTGCTTGTCAAGTAGTGTCTGAGAAACCATCGACTACTACGTCCACTATGATTCCAGAGGTCAATACTGTGGCATCGATGTCCTGTGTCAATAACATATTTTTAAGGATGTTTGCAGGAGCATGTTTCTATGGCCCAGCTACAATCGATGTCAAGGTTACTGAATTACGGTTACGTAGTCCAAGGCCCAAAGTCCCGGGTTCTTGGCCCACAATCTTCTCTGACCACATTTCATCATCCTGTTGTGCAACACCAAATAATGTCACTGAAATCCATTCCCTTTTGTTCACTGCCTTTACCCTTTCGTTGAAGTCAGGCATTATAAAAAAGTATTTTGTAAAATCCGCTGGTGTGTTTCTTCTTTCTATTAGTGCAAACGGCGGAGCTCCATTTCCAAACTGCAATACCTAATCACTTTTGCCAGACTTAAATTCCATCACCATTGCCGATGTTTGGAAGACTGATATTCCTTAACGTGTTGATATTATTACAAAATATCTGTAATAAATTCGTGCCTATCGTGTGTTTTAATTTAGGATATGTAACATCACTATCATGTCACGTGCGACATATAATCAAACACCCTATGCACGAATTTGAATTTATCTTTATATGAACATTCTTTCGACTACGTCACTGATTTAGGTGTGTTATACCAAAATTTAGGTAATACACTGTGGGTTACAACTTTTGAGTTTCGGTCTAAAAAATAAAAATTCACTCTCAACCATAATATGAACGTAATATAGCCATGGTATTTGGAAAAGAATAAAAGACAAAAGACAAATTAAAGAAATAGGGAAAGGCAAGAAGGCAGGAAGAAAGAAAGAAAGAAAGGACGAAGGAAAGAAAGAAAGAGAGAAAGAGAAAGAAAGAAAGAATGAATCCAAGAGAACATTTGACTTAGACTAAACCTGCTGGCGACAGTTATGCACTTAAAATTCATTTGGCTGTTGAAGACGTTTTGAAAATTATGAACTGAACAATAAAATATGTTTGTGATTTATAAGGTTCGGCATTAACAGTGTGCGGATTAGCTACAGAGCATATGGTGATTAGATTCAGGTTTATTTTTGTGGAGAACGTCATGGAACAGGTGGCACTGTTGCTGCGGTTTCCCAAACTCCAGAGGCAGTTTTTGAATAAAGAAGGAAACTCATGCAAAGGCCAAGGCACTGAACCCTTACACTGTGTCCAAAGTCCTAAAAGCTGTTCATTTCTTTCTTTCTTTCTTTCTTTTTGTTGTTGTTGTTGTTGTTTTTTTCTAAATCGGAACAGTTCACCAACGTGTAATCAGTAATTGAGTTGCGCACTTTCGTCTGGCTCATGATCAGCTTTCATATGCATAAGCAATTCTTCTTCAGCATCCCTTATATTCAAACGTATTTACTGATACTATTTTATTATCTCTCTAACATTTTGATAGTGATCGAACTACAATCTTTATATACATGAAACTTTATTGATACAATTGTAAATACAAGATATATTAATATATCACAGAAAAAAAACACATAACACACACACATACATACAAACGCACACACACTCACACAACACACACACACACACACACACACACACACACACATATATATATATATGGTTGAGATGAACATAGAAGGTAAAAGTTGCATAAGTACAAGTAGGTAGACCAAAATAAATTACCATAAAGTAGGTTTAGGATAATAGCATGGGGGGTGCGGTTGAAAAAGATCTACGTCGAAAATGTGGACGTGATACGCCTCAGTGGTGCGCACTCTATGGTTTATGAAAATGCCAGGCATCTGTTAGATATCTGACGGGTTTTCTCACAATCTGTTTTTTATTATACATCACATCTTGCTGAGTCACTTCCTTGCTAATTTTGCTTTTCAATGACGTGTCTCCTTTCTACGCAATTTATATCAATTCATCAGAGCCAAAAATGGCACAAATATTGTTCATGAAAATTTATGCTTATTATGATTTCATAATTTTCATATTTTTTGTATTGCGACTTTGATGCAAAAAAAATCATATAAGGCTGTCTGACTTAATCCTTGTGTTTCATAAACCAGTCTTGCAATTGTAATTCTCCTGTGCAAAAATTGTCCACATCTAGGCACCGTGATAGTGTTGTACCTTAGGGGTCTCCTTGCAAGTACACAATGATGAAGTATATAGCACTCTGTCTAATGAGCGCCAGAGAAGTCCCAAACTTGACGCAGTTAAGGAAAATAGTAATCAAAGATAGTTTATGCCATAATTTTGATACCGGATTTATGAGTGCAAAATACTCTGCAAGTATTTTTACCCGACATCATAGAACCAATTTTTTTCAAACATAGTAAGGATAATCATATTCGACCCAGTTTTCATAACTACATTATAATCAATACAACTACAGGCTAGCATGGGGGCATAGGGGTACTACTGATATGGACGCATATATTGCTGTAGAATTACGTAAATATGTACGTTGCGCAGGTATCCCGTTAAACTTCCTCAAGACGTGAAAACTGAACTTGTCATGATTTTGGTTCATTTGGGGGTTCATTACAGTGGCTTCTGCTATAAAAACAGGTTGAACATTTTGTTTGAACTGACACAATATCTGTTTGGTGATAGGTGCTTCTTTCAGTATTTAGCTTACCTGATCGATTGTGAAGAAAAGGATAATTTCGTTATTTTTGTGCTCTTACAGTAACTCAAATTTAAAACGTTGAGCTGGTACTTTGAAATTGAACTCATTAAACATCAAGACTAGAGTGCATTTGGGTAACCTTTACTTGATATTCAAGGTCAAGAAGTTGCCTGGGTAAATTTGTAGAATTATAACTTCAGAACTGTGGGAGGTAGGACTGTTTTTTGCATTGCTACTGTTACAGCTTACTTTGATACAATAACACAACCAAATGTCATGGGGGTATTCAAACGAATTGCGCCATTTGCCTCATAACATGCCAACTATTTTAACTGTCACTTTGTCAGTACATCACATGCAGGTGGCCTTTTTACTTCATAAATAAAAAGCCCTATGTTCAGATTCAGATTCAGATTGCCTTTATTCACCCAATGTTCCAATTACAAAGTGGATAAAATTGATAAACATGTAACGCGTCAGGGGGACTCATATTATGACAAGATATATCACTCACACATAAGCCACGCTAAGAGACAGTTAAGAAAATTTAGACAGGAGTAAAAAGGTGTGGTATATGTGCATCATATTGGCACAGTGAGCATCTGAAGAAATAAAACACAAGCAAAAATAATTAAATAAATAAATGAAATAAAAAAATAAAGCAAAGGGAAGAAAAAGGAAATACAGGTTTTGTGTTGATTACAGTGAGATCTTTAGTTTCACATAAGACTGTTTCACTCTAAAAATATCTCCTGCTTGATATGAAATAAATGGATATCACAAGCATTATTTGTTGCTTCAGTTGTTATTTTTCTGACACACGTTACAATTTACTCTTGAGCAATGTATTTGGTAGTTCTTTATAAGTCACTTTTATGTAGTTTCCAAAGCCCTGTCAGCTTTGGGTGTGGAGTTTATCATTTTTTCTTCTTTTTGTAATGTTGTTTCCAGTCACAGGGATTTTATATTTTAAACTTTGGTTGGCTAGAGTTGATTTAACTTTATATACAAATAACTTATCACTCCCTCTAGTACTATAACTGTGGGTCGCTTGCCTTGATTTGAAGGGAAGCGATAAAAGCTTTTTTGGAACATTTTTATATTTGAATGTATGATAACATTTGAGCTTCATTTTTAATAAAGATCAGCAACTGAAGTTGAAAACGAAAATACTCCACACAACTATAGTCCCCTAAAAGGGCTTGGCTAAGGGTTCAGATGGGTTGCTTTAAGCAAAATCTCAAAGTCTAGAGGTCTCAGGGCCATCTTAGAGACGTTGCTGTTCGGCTGGTATCTTGGCAATTTGTAAACTTGAATTTGATATCACCAATGTTATAGATTCTCCACAAAGGTCAGGTAATGATGGAATTTGGAAAATATCTAATTCTTCAGGTCCTGTACTGACTATTGAATTTTCTACATAATGATTGGTTAATATTTACTTAACCATTAGCAGCATCCTGCACTTAAAATTGCTTTTTATTGTCACAATCTCCAAGCCTGAAATAAAGTAAAATGTCATTTGACCTACATACACATATACATTTATTATTTCTACAAGCAATTATGAGTCTTCATGTAAAGTCAATTGTGTTACAGACTTTTATAGTTGTCATGTTGCCGTTAATAACGTCTAGTTTGTATGAAAGATGCTATATTCATATATCGCATAGTCGGGTGAAAAAAACAAAACAAAATACGGGACATAGTGGGAATTCTTCAATGATAGCAACAGTAATACAACATGGAGGAGACTAAAGTAGCACATGATTGCATTGTTTATTGTATCCACATTTTAAAACAACAACAACAACAACACACAGCTGTGTTATACTAAATGGGATTAGAAAACTTCCTTTCTCCAGGTTTGAGGTATACAAATGTAATATGTGATAACAAAACAAAACATACCACATGCATGATTCAATTGTCAAATGATAGTAAAACTAGTTATAATTACCAAAAACCTTTAAGACAGCACCATATATGGTGACCTTGAATAAGTAATAAACGCTTTGATTGAAAACTGTTGATAATGCCTATCAGGGTAACACGTCACAAGTTGACAGGTTTGTTACACAGATCCACACTACAGAAGGCTGTTGACTAAATATTACTGTTGCCAGGAAAAGATTACATGTGTTTCTGTATGTTAAGCGCTAAGTAAATGCACGATATGGACTAAAGGGCGTACACCTTTCCAACCTCCAAAACTGGCATATGGTACACATAAAAATGCCCATATTAATGTCCAGGCAAACTAAACCACCATGTTGTTAGGCAATGGTAAAGGCCAGACAATATAATCGCGGAATACTGATGTAGCACTCAGGGGCTTCTTAAAATTTGTTTTCGTCATGTTTATGACGAACATGGGACTGCTTTTTATATCGAAAGTAGTTTGTATTCGGAGAAATTGATTACTCTTAATGTTTATTTTCTCTGTTAAGTTTCTGGCTAGGTAATAGCAACATATTTTAACGTCTTTGACAGAGGTAGTTGCCATGTACGGATACTTTCAGGTTCAATAATGGTTTGATCATTTACCTATAATTGGCCTATCTTGCTCAACCAAGCAACACAAAGTTATAAGGCTAGTTATACTTCAACAATTGGTTGTTACATCTAGGCTTATTATAATCATAATATGCCTCAGTTCCCACTCAACATTTACCCTATGGCATGGTAATTATCAGTTATGTGACATATTGAAATGTCTGAATCAGCTCTTGCACTAGAGTGTTGGTATAGGAAACTCAAAGTATTATTTGTAAACAGAAGAACAAGATTTTTCTATTTATGGCGCATATGATGTCAATGTTATTTCTCATAAGACACAAATGTGTATATCCTGACATTTGGACTGATAATTTGTTCTGTGATGCTGCGACAGGGTTCATGTGGCAATTGCAATCGACTTCCTCGGGGCTCATGTCCCTGGAAGTTGAAATTCAAATTAGGTTTAATCAATATAACTGTTCGTGACCAAAACAAAAATACATGACAACTTAGCATTTTGGTGCATATTTTGAGGATTCTATTCATCACAAGTCCAAGAGTTTAGGCAACAATTAATAGTCTCTATCTGACCAAACGTCAATAAACCAAACTTTTCCAAAATGCATCTTTGTTCTGTGCAATATATTCCACTGATTAGAACCATAACCTTTTACATCTGTAGCTATCTCAAAATGATACTCTGCTATGATTGATACCATAATATTACTACTAGCATTGCCTTCATATTAGATTGGCAATCTACCTGTCCCACAATGAAAGATGTTGTCACAGACTGCAATATTTACAAACATGTATACTCCATGAAGCTCTTTCTGAATTTCCTCCTGAGACTTTTAAATTGTTTGTATAAAGTTAAAAATATGATTGCTGCACACGTTAAATACATACATTATGTGCATGACACAATAGTTAAATCACTTTTGTAAACCAGGGACGCTGTCGCATTTTAATGATCGGTACAAGGGGCCAGAAGGTCAGCACTGCAATTATACACTGCGGTCAGTGGTCATGAATATGTTGAAGTAAGACCCTTCCGTGTATTTCTTGATTGGCTCCATATAGTTTATAAAATAGAAATTCTATTCAATAGAAACAGATGAAATCGCACTATTCGATATTTTTACTTTTAGCCTTAAAAAAAGCGACAGAAAAAAAAACAAAAAGTTAAAACAGAAAACAAAAGTATAAAAAAACACTGAAAAAAAAAGAAAAAAAAGAAGGAAGACAAAGCAAAGCATAATATAAAGACAAAAAAACACATACTTATTTCCCCCTTTCATGTAGGTTTCGAGAATATCAGATGGCAGTTGACAAAATATAGAATAATTGGGCACATGTTAATCCTTACAATATAAAAAACCTGGTTTCTTTTTATAATGGAATGTATAATACATTCGTCATGCTCAGCTGATTTTAAATGTGAATGTTTGTTTTTATGCATGTTGACTTCACGTATAAGCAATTGCGATTTTGTAGTAAAATGGACACAAATAAAGAAGGAGAGACAGATATTTTTTTTTCATTTACCCTGTTGCAATGGCAGCATTAAATTAAATGAAGACATGTTTTTTCGTTTTTTGTTTTTGGTTTTGTTTTTGTTTTTTGTTTTTTTGTTTTTCCAGCAGGTTACTCAGATATATATTTGGCATTGCACCATTTGGTGTTTCCCCTTGAATTAGATAGAGATTAAGGCGGATTGAAGTTCTATTAGTCTCAGCTGAATTCCCTGTAAAACAGTTTACCTTTACTGTTGAAACAAGTCAAATCAGACATTTGAACATTAGGCACCTGTGGCCAGCTTAGGGATGCAAGGGTTAGCACATACCTTTGATTAGAGTAGGTATACACGTGTCTCTTCATATTCACTTTTTCATGTAACGTTACCTACTCGTTCTTTTTTCTACGTTTTTTCCAGAATTTATGATTATTTTTCTGTAAAACAATGATCGTATATTAGCAAATAACATTTGCCGGTCCAACTATCTGGAACACATCCATAACTGTTTGTCTCTAGTGAGAAGAGCTCTAGTGCTGGCTTATCCTTGCCAAACTGCCATTGAGCAAGTGAAAACATCATAAGATTAAAAATTAACATGAGCCTAATTATTAGAGAATATTTACACTCCTTGTGGCCTCTGTATACATTTGCAAGTTTACCAGCAATGCATAGCCACAGCATTGTGTTAGGTAACTAAGGCTGAGTAGGATTTTAAAATTAAAATATAAAAACTACATATATATATATATATATATATATATATATATATATATATTACGATATAATCTTATATAAATACTAGCATGCAATATGTAAAAATAATTGACACTGAATCCTCGAGTCACATGACGCCCCCACGCCCTTTTCTGAACATGGAGCCACTACTGCCAATCAAGTTA